>VMDO01014100.1:0-55813 GCA_007922755.1 Pedetes capensis | reverse complement strand
GAGTGAACAAATGCAAGTTATGGAAAACTACACTCATTAACTATCCAGACCTTTTTCTTTTGATAAATACACTCACTGATGATCATACATTGTTATGATAGACCTTTATATTATGCCACATAGGAGAATAAAATTATTTTCCCATAAACAAGACATTTTGCTTCAATTTTATTAACTTAAGTTTAGATGCTGCCCTGCAAAGTAAATCCATATAAAAATCTGCCATGAAGTAATTTTCAAGGTTTCCATAATACAATAAACACAGTTTTAATACTAACTAATAAGACCTGTTAATAAGTTAATAATATCAAGAAATGAACCTTATCTCGAATATGGTATTTGGTAAATGATAATACTTGTATTAACAACCTGTGTTATGCAGATGACACAACTCTGCTTGCTGAAAGTGAAGAGGATTTAAAACATTTACTGATGAAGATCAAAGATCATAGCCTTCAATATGGGTTGCAACTAACCATCAACAAAATAAAAATCCTTACGACTGGGTCAGCATGCAACTTTACATTAAATGGAGAAAAGATTGAGGTTGTCCAAGATTTTACTTTGCTTGGCTCTATAATCAACACCCATGGAAGCAGCAGTCAAGAAATCAAAAGACGCATTGCTCTAGGAAAAGCTGTGGCAAAAGATCTCTTTAGAGTATGGAAAAGCAAAGATGTCACGTTGAAGACGAAGGTGCGTCTGACTCATGCCATGGTATTTTCAGTCGCATCATATGGTTGTGAAAGCTGGACTTTGAACAAGAGAGACAGAAAAAGAATTGATGCTTTTGAATTGTTTGCTGGAGATGTCTATTGAGTATACCATGGACTGCCAAAAGAACCAACAAATGTGTCCTAGAAGAAGTGTAACCAGAGTGCTCTTTGGAAGCAAGAATGGCCAGACTCCTTCTTACATATTTCGGAATGTAGTGAGAAGAGATCAATCCCTGGAGAAGGACATCATGTTTGGGAGAGTGGCAGGTCAATGCAAAAGAGGAAAACCCTCCACCAGCTGGACTGACACAGTGTCTGCAACAATGGGCTTAAACATAAATAAGATGGTTTGCCTGGCACAGAATCGGCAAGTGTTTCGATCTGCTGTACATAGGTTCGCTATGAGTCGGACTCGACTTGACGACACCTAACACCAACGATACTTGTACTGCTCTGAACATTTTACATGTAATATCTCATTTATTCCTCACAAACTATATCACTTATACCCACATTTTAAAGACAAGAAGGTTGAGACACAGAGAGGTTAGGTAACTTGCCCCAACTTACATAGCTAGTGAGTTACAGTACCATGAGTTAAGGCACAGATGGCTACAGGTACCATACTCAGAACCACTGTTTTATTTCCTATCACTAAGTAATAGTATCTCTCAAAATATTAGTTAAAAGAAAATGCCTTCACATAATAAATGCATTTGCTTTAGCCTTTATGTTATCTTCCCTGTATGTATTCTCTAAGAGATTAGATTTTTCTGGTCCCATTTTCTGATTTTTCTGATAGGATTTTTCTGATTCTATTAAGGTGATCATTTTCACTTTTGTAAAATTTTACTCCTAAGGTTGAATTTGTTTTCTTTCCTAAAATATTCTTTAACAAATTAAAGAATACTAGTAACATAAACTAAATCAACTATTGGGCCAATAAACAAATTTCTACCATAACCACAATCTGAATTAAACCACATTAGTTGTGCTCTTTTCTTATACATAGCCAAGATTACAAATTGAATTTTCTATTTTTCTTGATTAAATTTTTTTAAAACTCCATATACTTTTAAAATTACTTTTTCAATTACAATTTTTCCTAGAATTATATTTACTGTTGGCCTGATCATAAGAATCCTTTTTGAGTAAACTAGTGCAGAAACATTTTAGAGTAACCTAGGCACGTACTGATGAAGAGAACACTGGATGGCATCAAGGAACAGGCATGGAATCATGACCAGAAAACCTGGCACTTATAGTCATATTATGTTAGTGTATGCAATGATAGAACTTCAAATATAATTTTAAAGTTTACCAGGTACTTGACGGTCATTATAACAAAACTGTGCACTGGAAAAGCACTTGTACTGATATTTTTGTTAGCATACAATGAGACACCATGAAGCTGCTGACAGCAAGAACATACAGAGAAGGCACACAAAAACATGGCTTATATTGTCTTCATTGTCCAAATGTCAACCATCTCTTGGGACCCCTAAGGGTGGTAATAACTTGGGAAGCAGCTCCTAACAGGTTCTTCCTTAAAGGGGATTCTTGAAAACTGCTGAGCTCTGACTCTAGCCCATATGGGCTTCGAAAAGTCAGAGAAATTGTTGGCTGCACTTTTCCAGACCTATTTGCATATGTTCTTTAGTATGCAGAATGTCTCCGTATATAATTTAATTGTTGTTGGGCTTTTTTTTTTGCCTCTATTAATACATATGCAAATGGCTCACTCTTGCAGCTGTGCTGTATTAATCATATGTGTGCTTCTGTCTGTCTGCCCTGCAGGCTCAGGGTCGAAAAGAGGGAATTCAGTCTTTTAACCTGCAAGAAAATTCACTCATGCAGACAGAAGTCCAACAGCCAACAGCCCACCAGGGTTGCCACTAAAATGAGAAGCAGTTGATCATTTTTCAACCTCTATGGAAATGACTATGATCTAAAAGCTAAATTGAGTGTTAGGGTATTTGGTAGGTAAAGCTGAATGTTTAAAAGCATCCATTCCTTCTAAAGAGATCCTTCAATGATAAGATCTAACAAGATCCAGATTACATCCATATCTTTCCATATGATTATTTTTCTTACTGATTTTTCTTGTGCTTTCTAATGACCAGACACATAAAGCCATTCCCAATCACTCAGTGCTGGGAAATGTGAAGCATTTATCTACATCCTGTCTGTCATAGTTACTGATCTTTTTCAGAGACTAGGAAGAATTTGATGAAAAGATCAACTTTAGTTTTTTACCCATGTCTACCTTAATGTTGCTCTATCAGACAGAAGCTTAAACCATTTTGACTGTGACTTCTATGTACCTTTGATAGCTATCAAAGATTAATTTCAGAGAAAAGATTCTTTTCAGTTAATATCTTGAATGGTTCATCCTCTAACATGGTCATATGTCACCTATCATTTTCTCTATTCAAGAGCATGCATGTTGCTGATGTTACTGGAGTTCATGTGATTTTATTTATGACAAATTGGAATTATGAGCCTTTACTCAAAAAAATTACTATGAATTTTCAAAGTAGTCCTACTAACATTTTTAAAGTTTAATTAATTTGATAAAATTTCATGATTGAATGATACTTGCTTATTTTGAGTAAAATAATGACTGTCCAAGAAGAATTTCAATCTTTTTTCCTTCTGTTTATCACTATTAATCATTGGTTAGAGTCAACATTTTTGGCTTCCTATAGGTAGAACAGGTGGCAACCATCTTTTGGCCAAGATAAATACAGTATTTATAAAGTGAGAAATAAGTGGATAAATATTTCCTTCTGATTTCAAATCTTAGAATTCTAGCTAAAAAGTAGAAATAGGATACTACAGTATAACTATTACTATTAAAAGATTCATGATGTTCATTAAGTAAAATGCAAATGAACAAAAATGAATATGAGAAATAAATGTTAGATGGAAGACTGTTGTCATCATTTGATTTCATTAATTAGAAACAGATGATTCACTTAGCTGATTTTTATCTAGTCACAAATGTCCAAAAATTCAAAGTGTAACTTTATTTTGTGTAAATAGTTATACTCACTTTTAAATATGGAAATGAAGCTAGATTACTTTTGTATATAAATGACTCCCCCTTCTTTAAAAAGAACCAACATCAGGAGATGCTCTTGGAAGAAAAAGAAGTAATTACAAGAGGAAGATAAATAAAAAGAAGGAAAGGGGAGACACAAAGAGAAAATGAAAAAATGGTAAACTCAGTATATAAGATTGCTAATTGGCTAGTTACTATTTTTATAAGTACATCATTTCATTATTTAGAAATAATTTACTTCAGCATTGCATTGCCAAGATGAGCCATACTGAGTCCCATAAAAGGACCTCCAATAGTGCATATTCTTCTATGTGTTTACATACATCATAACATACAGGAATAACTCATCATAACATATAAAACAGGAATAACTCATCATAACATATAATATAGGAATAACTCATCATAACATATAATATAGGAATAACTCACTACTGCAGTTTGGTCTTTCATTTTTAAAATATAATGACTTCAAAGGAATTAGACAAACTGTAGTAAGCGCTAACACATTCTTTATGCAGTAGCCCATGGTTATGATAAGGTAAGGGGAGAAAGCATGAGAAACAGAGCCAAGGATTTCTCACGCACGAGAATCTTCCAGTATGGGCTAAAGAAACAAAGTTTATTGGCTGTTAAATTAATATAATTTGCTCCAGAAATTAATCACATACTCCTTTATTTTACTAAAGATTATTATGACCATTAGCTCGCGAAAATTTCTTTCATTTTGCAGCACCTGCTATTTGCTAGACATTTTTCCAGTTATTTGATACATATTATTGAACAGCAACAGCAAAAAAATGACAATCCCTATCTTTGTGGGGCAGTGTATTTTGATCAGACAGTACCTAGGAAACATAACAAGGAAGATTTATAGTGTGTTTGAGGATGGTTAGTGGTACAGAGGAAGAGGAGAATAGGGCAGCTGGGCAGTGCTGCATCTCCAGGAGGGCTGTCTTAGGATTTAAATATGTTCCTTAGGTGAGTCTCAGCAAGATGATAGCAGGCTTCAGTAATGTGATGTCAGAGCAAATACTTGAAAGAGGTGAGAGAGTTAGCCTTCTAGGCAGAGGGAAGAACTTTTCAGATAGAAGGAATAGCTAATTGAAAACTCTAAGTTAAGAACATGTCTTGGTAAGTCAAGGAAAAGAAAAAAACCCAGTGTAGTTGGAACAGATTAAGGTAGTGTGAATCAAAATGTTACAAATATAATTTTTGTAAATACTGTAGTGCCACAAATGGTAGTAGGCACATAAAGTTCTCCTGTTTTTTATGCTATTAAATAATAATAGTTTATTATAAAATTTTAACATTATCTTTATTGAATTGATTTCATACTACTATGTTTCTTCTACCATGAGTCAATGACATCTTTCAATTTTTAATTTCTGCTATTGTCTCTTCTAAATGAATGGAGATCAATTTTTACAGGACACCAATAATTAACATTGAACTTAAATTCATCATTATCCAGTAGGATAGCTATTTGAGAAAATACATACACAATTTATTAAAAGTCTAATCCTAATATTCATTCTTCACTCTTTCCTTTAATACATACAATACATTACTGGGTACAGAAAATACTGCAAGTACTTGGTTAAGTGCAAACAATTTTAGCCACTGAGTTCATCATGGACTTTGTTACTTAGTAGAAGCCACAGAGTAGGATTTGAAACAGACTCCACAAGTGCTGTGAGAATATACATGCAGTGCGCCCTTGGAACACATAACGTCTACACTGATCTGGACTTGGGAATCAAGTCTTTCCTGAGAAAAGTGATGTTTTTATAGGAAACTTAGGGGTTAGTGGGAGTTAACTTAGTAAAGATAGTGAGCAATTGTGGTCAGGAAGAGGAAGTACCACTTGCAAATATCCAAGAGCGAAGAAAATAACTTGAAAACACAAGAGAGCAATTTAAGGTA
The DNA here is from genome assembly GCA_007922755.1 of Pedetes capensis. NCBI lineage: Eukaryota > Metazoa > Chordata > Mammalia > Rodentia > Pedetidae > Pedetes > Pedetes capensis. The sequence continues at coordinate 50,107 of VMDO01014100.1, read as the reverse complement.
TTTGGGCAGGAGGAAGACATGATTAGAGTTTATTTAATCATAAAGATCATTGGGACTAATATAAAGAGGATGTACTGAAGGGAGCAGGATCAAGCAAAAACCCAGTTCAGGGGCTGCTGGGGTGAATTTGGATAATAACCCTAACTTTGCCTAGAAAAGTAGCAGTTCTGATGCAAATAAATGGATGAAATCTTGATATATTTAGTTAGTGTGGTGAACACATAGCTCACAAATAGATGGAGAGGAAGAGGGAGGAAGAGCAGATTAGTACAGTATTCCCATTTGGGGGTTGAAAAATAGACGGAATAAAGTCATTTATTAAGACCAGAGAATGAGCAGTCAGGCAGAGAAGAAAACCATTGGTGAGCTCCATTTTGGACTGAGTTTATAGTCTCTATAAACATCTATATACTTCCTTTTTTTTTTTTTTTGTAGTGTTGGGAGTTGATCCAAAGCCTTGCACATACTTTACAAGTGCTCTACCACTAAGTTGCATCCCTAGCCCATTTTTTAAAATACTTTTATTTTGAGTCAGGTCTTGCTAAATTGCATAAGCTTGCTTCTGGCCTAGAATTTCCAGAGGTGCTGAGATTACAGGCATGGTCACAGCGCTTAACTGTATATTTGCTCTTGATAGTCAACAAGCAGGATGTGTGGATCAGAAGCTCAGGAAAGACTTAAAAGGTATAAGAGACAAAGACATATGTCTTCTAAAAGAAATAAAATAGTGCAGTCATAGCATGCTAATTTGTCTTACTTATATACATAATCCCCATGTGTCTGAGAGTTTGTCATGCTGTGGAGGCTTGCATGTTGCAGTGATGCTGAAAGCTATGTCACTGGTATTTCAGATACTAGCAGGGCCACCATGGTGGAGAGGGTTCAGCTGAGCTTCCAGACTAAGACAGCCTAGGGAGAAGGATCTGGCAGCCTACTCCTGAAACAAATAGCCATTGAAGACTCCATGAATAGCAGAGAAGCATTGTCAAACATAGTGCATCCCCAGGCTGGAAGGCATTCAAGAAATGACTGGAGAAGAACTGCCTTCTTAAAGTAGAGCTGACTTCAATGACAGGAAGCCCCTGGGGCTTCCTTTGGCTGATGTGGTACCACTCAAAATGAGAAGAAACACAGTGGCTGGAACACTAAACTCAAAATTTAAAAGGTCATGTTCATGGCACAGTGTTGGGTAATGTTTCATTTTGCTTTATACAGGGCTGCGATGAGTCAGATGTGACTTGACAGCACCCAGTAAGAACACAGACATAATCTACATTATGTCATTTTTTCTTAAAATAAATTTATGACAATATTTAAAACAATTATTCCTAAATGTATGGAGTAAGGTGAAATTTTCATATTAATTATTTTTTATTACATGGTAAGGATCTCTAGGGATATAAACTAACAGTTAAGCAATAAACAGTGGTTTTATTTAAAGCATGTCATTTTGCTTGTCTTTTAAAATAATTATACTTGTCTCTATTTTTTAAAAAAGGTACTGATTTTACTTATCATAACATTATCCAAGTGTGAAGAATCATATGCAAAAGGTTACTTCAAAGAAAACATAAACAGTAGGTAAACAAAGTCAACCATAAGTAGAAATATATTTATACTGTCCTTTATTAGATAGATGAAGGTGTTCACAAAGAAGTATCTGCATTAACATATATGTTTAAGGAGGCATGAAATGGAAAATTCAGAGTCTGATGTAGACAGTTGCCATTATAATTCCTGGTGCTCCTTTTAGTACTGAAAAGCACACAGAGTATTTGTATTAGTGCCAATAATTAGCATTATTGTTATAATTTGATTAAGCAGTTACTGAGTTAGCAAATGTCATGAGAGATAAGGTCTCCAAAGTTTAAAATTCAATTTCTTGTACTTGAAGAAGCAAATGTAATTGCTTAAACTTCATGGAGTTTGGACTTTGTGTTCTAGCATCCTTCTTTATCAGTGGGAGATATTAATAGAAAACACAGTGATGTAGTAGTAAGAATTAAAGAAGATAATCCTAGTAATACCTTTACCAAAGAACCTCGGTTAAGAACTTATTCCTTAATCCCTGGCTAGCAGTAGCTAGTGACACCAGTTGTTACAGAACTTTATATAAGTTAAAATCATTATGTTTGGACCCCAGGAGAAGGAAAACACTTCCTATTTTTGTTTAAAATATGTATGCCCCGCCCCCTCAAGCCTACAGCTGTACCTCTGCAGCATCTGATCCCATCAGATCTCAGAAGCTAAGCCAGGTCAGGCCTGGTTAGTACTTGGATGGGAGACTGCCTGGGAACACCAGGTGCTGTAAGCTAGGGAGAAGGACCCGGCAACTCACTCCCAAAAAAACAATCAGCCATTGAAAACTCTATGAATAGCAGAGAAGCACTGACAACAGTGTTTTGCCTGTTGTATGTAGGGTTACTACATACAGGTCAGACACTGACTTGATGGCACCTAACAACAATACCCCCCAAACATTAATACATTATTCCTTCTACTATTGAATTCAGATTATCACATTTTCTTTGTCAGAGCTATTTCAGTTATTCCCTCAACTCTTCCTGCTGTTACCTCAGCTCATGGTACCCTGGTACCCCTTGCTGCCTTAGGAAGTGCCCTCCTGAGTTTACCACTCCCAACTTAAGACAAACAAGAACAGATCCAACTGCAACAGAAAGCAAAACAAGTTAAATAGCCAACAACAATAAACTCTTCAATGGTTCTAAAACCATAAACAACCAACTGATTGTTTTTTCTTGAGCTAAAAACCTAAGACCTCACACACTAGGGGTTTAGGGAGAGAGTTCTTAAGAAAACTTGACAGATCACAGACTGAGGGTGTATGCAACAATAGACACAGTGGTGCCCGTTTTCTCCTATGGAGGTTTCTAGAGCTAGAGTGGTTTGGTAGAGAAGAGTGGGTGTTTGCTACAATTAGGACCAAGACTGTGATGTAAGACTACCACAGCTCTTGGTGGACACAAAAGAGGACTTCAGTGCAGGAGGTCAAGTTCTCCATGAAGCAGCACTGAGGATGAAGGAAGAGGCAGGCCTCTGGCTACTCAAGCAGCTGCTGGCCAGTGTGGCCACGTCCCAGACCCAAAGAGGACAGGAAGCACAGACCCACAGACCCTCCCATCCCTCAGCCGGCCAGAAAAAGCTAACCAGTACATAAGAAAACGACACATACAGCATCTTATGGCAATGACACCTTCCCCACACATATCTGCACAGGTCCTAAGGGGGAGTTGAAGAAGGAAAAGAGTAAACCACATCCATCCTCACTTCTGTTCTCCAGAACTGAGGTTTGTGCCTAATGGGGGAAGAGAAGGCAGCGTGATGAGAATTGGATATGAGTTTCCAGCTTAACCTTAATAACAGAAAGGAAACAGGAAGTGATGGCGTCTATTCAAGTTATTATTAAGATATGGAAAAATGAATTAAAAGCAGAGTTTGGAGAAAATTAAAACTGACTCATACACTCTACTGAAATGAAACTTCTCAAAAATAGGTTGACAAGACAGGGGTGGATTTTGGATAAGGCTTTTTGATTAGCCGTTGTAGTTAGCTTTTTTCTGGCCTGTAGGGGTATGTTTATGGAGAAGAGAATTGGGATGCTATTTCAAAAGAAGGGGAAGGATAATAATAGGTATCTTTTGCAGCTCTGGAGAAGTCAAGTTCAGGGGTTTGTGAATATAGTGTTATTATGGATGAGTTGGCCCCATAGCAGAGAGGAGAGTCCACTCCAAAGGAAAACCAGATTCTCATTTATTGTGTGCTTTTGTAATTTATTTGCCAGTGTGGCGAACACCAGTTTTTCTCTCATTGCAAAAATGTGTGTGTGTGTGTGTGTGTGTGTGTGTGTGTTTGTGCGTGTGTGTGTGTGTGTGTGTGTGTGTGTTTTAATAGTAGCTGGTGGCTTTCTGTTAAAAAAAAAGTTTTGGATTAATATACTTGTTATACTACACTGTTGATATTTTGAGACCCCAATTACAAATCATGAATATTAATGGATACAAAACTACCTGCTTAAAAAGAACATTAAAAGCTGGTTGTGGTGGTGCATGCCTGTAATACCAGCTACTTGGGAGGTTGAGCTGGGAGAACTTCTTGATTTTGAGGCCAGCCTAGGCAATTTAGCAAGACTCCATTCTTAAAGGGAAAAAAGAGAGCTTTATCTCATTTACAGATGAAATTATATTTAAAACAAGAGCAAATATATTTGGTGTCTGAAGTTTTTTGTTGTTGTTGTTGTGTTTTCTGGTAAAGAAATTTTTAAAATATTTTTAATTCTTAAGAAGACCTGGTAACATATGAGAATGGAAATAAAACTTAATTTGGGTCCAATATTCTAATAACAAATTTAGCTTGTTGTTTAACAAAGCTACTTTCTACCAGAGTCCTGCAATGCATCCCAGAAGATACTTAACTCGCCCTTACTTCCTCTCACCACTAATCCCATGGTGAAAGGAAACAAGAATGTCTAACTTGCTTAGAAAACTGACATCCTAAATCTCTAAAACTTCCACCCCAACATTAGAATCTATTGCTGGATACTCTTCCCTCTTCCTTTAATTCCACTACTCTTTTTAGTTTTACCTATTACAATCACTTTTCTGCATTGTCGATATTCCCTAGATGCCATTTCAAAGGATGACAAATGTTATGTTACTTTTATTGTCCCCATGGCTCCAACACTTCCCAAGGTATTCCCAGCTCAAAGAAACAGACACTCACAGTGTACTTTTTCATAGAAGAGGCAGAATAGAAATGAATGTCATTAACCTCTGTAGAACACAGTATGTCTCAGCTTTCACACTGGCAGTTCCTCCTGTGAAACTCAACTGGTCTTTCAGAAGCTCACCAGGTCTTCTGACAAATCCATGTGCAGACCAGATGTATCTGGCTCTTGATGCTACAATATAAAACTCTATTTTCTTTATAGACTAAGATCATCTATCATGACAATGCATTTACATGAATACAATTTAATTTCATTAAGTACAACTATTTTATATCTATCTTTGCAGGCATACTGTGTCTTTCAGGGTAAGGAATACGTACAATTGTTCACAAGAGGAGATTATTCCTAGGATTAGATTGTCTTCTATTCTTTGTGGGGTTCTGATTCAAAGATTTAGATAATCAAATTTGCCTTTACTATAATTTACTGATTCTCTTCTCAACCTCAGACACATAATTTCTAAAATCACTAGAACAGCTGGTAAAGTTACCATTGGCCTTCTTAGATATTATGGGAACATGCATTCCATAGGGTTAAAAAGGTTGTTATTGGAATATCTGGGATAAAGTTATGCTCATTTAGGCACCTGTTTACTTCTCCTTGCTTGCTCAACTGAACTGGAATTGGCAAAACAAAGGAGGACCTACAGGGTGCGTCCGTAATACTGGGTGTTTTGAATAATTTTAAATAGAATTTTTGTGAAGTTGTCATCCTTACTTGTGCTTGAATATCTTTTACAGGATTTTTGTTCTTTTTATTTTGATAGGAGTCATTCTGGGATGAAATCATGGCATGTAACCACCAAAGCAAAACTACAGCTCAATTTCTCAAATCCTACCGAGCAGTAATAAAATAACAATAAGCCATCTTTGTCCAGAACATAGGCCTAAAACTGAAATAGCCCACATCTCAACTTTTGGTTGAAGATCAGCATAAACAAATTAAAAAGCAACAAAAAATGTGTGACTCAAATATCACTCATCAGTTTTATTTTGCTTTAACAGGATAATAGCCTGCCTTCCGTATTTACTTAACCTTTGCCTCCTGGGTATTGTTGCCTGACTTACCTGCAGTTGGAGTGGGCCTAAGCCTGGTGTTGCTGCAGCAGCAGCTGCCATGGTAGTTGGGATCAGCTGAACAGGGTAAGGGTCACCTAAGTAAGAGAATAATAGAGGCGTCAGCACCTTTTATCTACTCTCCACCTGCAAATTAAACTCATGCATTCACTCTTCCCAAAAGCCTTCTTTTGTGTGCCTTGCTGAGGCCTAATGAAAAGCTCTATTGTGCAGCCTTTTCCTAACACTCTTTTCACAATTCTGGCTGAGAGAGGAATGTGAATAAAAGGCACAAGCAATTAAGGCGGAAACCTCATCCTTTTTTCATGACGTATTTAGGAAAATGGGGGTGTGTGTGCATTGATCAGAGGTCTGTACTTTGTAACACACACACACACACACACACACACACACACACACCCTTGATAATTTTCATATAAGCACAGCAAATCTTTGGCAAATTTATGGTGTTGTTATAAAAAGAACTTAACTAAACTTACTTTTATTTTAACAAACTAAACACCAATGATTTAAGCCAACTGCTTATCTTTTGAATACTACCTAATTGCCTTGATTCACCTAACTTCTATAATATCTTGTGGACAAATTCAAAGCAAAGAAAGCATTTTATGTGTTTTGTATGTTCTATAAAATATTGGGATAGGATTTAGCTCAGTTGGTAGAGTGCTGCTCTGTGCTCTCTAAAGCACTGGGTTCAATCCCCAGCACTGCAAAAATGGGAGAAGGATATGGCAATCCATTCCCCAAAACCATCCAGAAACAATCCAGAAACAATCAGCCATTGAAAACCCTAAGAATAGCAGAGAAGCACTGACACAGTGTGACAGGGTCTGGGAATGTTTTGTTCTGCTATACATAGGTTTGATAGCACCTAACAACAACATAAACACTGGCATCTTTATTATTCCAGAGATAAATGTTTACAAAAGTGTATTGTAAACACAACAGAAAATAGATGACTTCTTCCCAAATAATTTATCTTTTTCTTTAAAAAAAGTCATAGTAACCTAGTGAGACTCTGTCTCAAAATAAAAAATAAGAAAGGGGCTGGGGGTACAACTCAGTAGTAGAGCATTTGCAAAGTACTCAGAAGGCCTTAGGTTCAACCTCACAATACTGAAAAAAATCACAGTACTTTAAAATTAATCTTTAAGTTTTATTATTTTATGATCTATAAATATATAGACACATACAGACATACACATATATATTCTGCATATTTTTATGTGAATCAAGAGTTTTTTTCACACAGGAAGGAGGTAAAATATGCTAGTGATATAATTGCACATTATTAGTTATTTGAAACATGACCATACCAAACAATTGAAAGTAATGACTATAAGTACAACTTTGTAACATATAAAACTTTTCTTAGAAGTTTAGCTTATGAAGCCAAGCAAAGAGCTAAGGCAGGAGGATCAAGAGTTTGAGGCCAACCTGGATTACATGGCACAGAGAGACCCTGTGGCAAAAAACAAAACAAAAAATGAAATTTAAATTATAAGAAGCTTATTGAATATTTCATGCAGAAGAAAAGATAATTCAGTTAATAGATTCATTATAAATATTTATTGAGTAACTGCTCTGTGTTAACCACTGCTCTTGGCACTAGAAATAGAATGTTGGAAAAGACTAATACAAATGTGTGGATTTATCAACAATATAATAAAGCTTAAGTTGTGGGCTTCTGTCAAGGAACCCCTAGAAGTGTGTTTGCAGAGTCATATATCTTTACATTTTTCAGTTTTCTTAATTTTATACTTTGTTGTGGTTTCTTATTATAAATGAATATTCTCTTTTGTACTTGTGTGTATATAAAATTTTATTTTTATTCTGAAGAATGTCTCCTAAATTCAGGTTTAAAAATAGCTGGATCTACCTCTGATGATCTGGTCTTCCCAGAGGTTATAGTTGATGGGAGAAGAAGATAACTAAATGATTGGCATAAAATATAATGATATTTATATAGGGAAGTATACAAGGGGTATATTGTGGGTGCCCCAAATCTAAGAGGTCAAAAACATTTCAGGAAAAAGTACTATTTAAGTTGAACTGTGAATTAAGGGAAAGCTAGCCAGGAGCAGAAGGGAAAGAAGAGTACGATAGGCAGGGAAACAATCTTCATGAAGACTGAGCTGCACGTGTAAGTTTTATTTCATGGTTCAGACCCTGGGCTGCTGAAGTATAGAAAGCAGGTAATGAAGTAGAAATAAATAGGGCTGTGAAGGGCCTTAGGTGCCTCACTGATTATGGATGGTTCCATAAAGAGATATTAAAACACCTAAGCTTTATCCCTCAAGATAAAGGAAACCACAAATGTGGAAAAAAGATTGGTTGAGTAAGAATACTTAGATTGGAGGATGGAAACTGTAATCAATTAGTAAACTAATGCAGAAATCTGTGTATTAGGTAACAATGGGCTGGACAAGGGTGGTGATGGTGGGATGGGAAGTGAGGAGGAGATTCAAGTGATATTTAAGAGATAGAACTGAAAAAACCTGATGATTGTTTACATAGGACAGCAAGAGACAACTCAAGGATGATGTCCAGATTTTCCACTTGAGCACTGACTGAAAAGAGGTACCAGTCCTTGGATTTGTAAACATGGATGAGAAGCAAGATTGCCTGGTTGAACTTGGGGTTTGCAGAGAGGTACAAGGAAAGGAACAAAGATATATGGTTTGGACATTTTAAGTGAAATTTCTTTAGCTATCCAGATTGAAGTATTCATTAAAAAACTGTTATGCATGTTAAGGTTTTAGGAGAGAAGTTCACACAGAGACATAAATTAGATTTTAGAGGCGTTAGAACAGACCTAAAATTTAAAGCTATAAGCCTTGCTGACACCACTTAGGAATTGTTGTTGTTGGGTGCCATCGACTCAGATCTGACTCTTAGTGACTCGATGTACAGCAGAATGAAATACTACCCAGCACTGTCCCATGCACACGATCCTTTTATGTTTGACCCCAATGTTACAGGCATTATGTTTCTTCTCATTTTGAGTGGTGCCACATCAGCAAAAGGAGGTCTCGGGGGCTTTACTTGATTCCTGTCATTAAGGTCAGCTCTACTTTGAGGAGGCAACTCTTCCCCATGCATTTCTTGAATGCCTCCCAGTCTGGGGGACTCACTTTCCACCATTATATTTTGGAGTGTTTCTCTGCTATTCATAGGGTTTCAATGGCTCAATGTTTTGAGAGTGGGCTGCGAGGTCCTTCTCCCTAGTCTGTCTTAGTCTGACAGCTCAGCTGAAATCTATGCACCATGGTGGCCCTGCTGGTATGTGAAATACCTGTGGCATACTTCTCAGCATCACAGCAACATGCAAGCCCCCACAGCATGACAAGCTGACAGATACGTGGAGGCTTAGCAGTTAACTATAGTTAGAAAAGAGTTTCTAGGATTGGATTGTGGAGTAACAATTATAGTTAGAAAAAGGTAACTAGCAGGAAAGACTAAGAAGAACTATAAACATAGTATTATAGAGGTTAAGAAAGAAGAACAGACAGAGAATAAGTTTATTCAAATTAGTGGTGCGGAAGTCACTGTATCTTCAACAAGGGCAGTTTCAGTAGTGAAGGGTGAGAAGGCCCTCTTGGAATGAGTGTAATCACAGAGGAGAGAAAGGAATGAACTGCAGGCAAGGAGTGTAGACCCTGCGTTTCAAAGAGAGACTCTTGATAAGCAGCATTGGCATCACAGGGAAATTTCCTAGAACTGTAGAATTTCAGAGTTCACCCTAATCCTACTGCAACGGGCATCTCTGATAAAAAATCCAATGGCTCCCAATTCCAGGTATTTATGTCCTATGTGTCCCTTGGCTCCCTGAGTGTGAGCTGAATCTAGGAACTGCTTTCCAATGTACAGAATATGAAAAACTTGATGAGATTTCGAGATTAGCTTACAAAAAGACTCTGTCTTGTCTGTCCCTCCCGCTCCTACTGAAGCAAGCTGCTAGGTTGTGAGTTGTCCTGTAGAGAGGTCATACAGCCAAAAATGGATGCCTTTGGCCAAGATCAAGCAAAGAGATGAGACTTCCCAACAGCCAAGGGAGAGAACTTGGAAGTGGATCCTTCCCAAGCCACACCTGGAAATAACTGCAGTGGAGGCCACCATTTTGCTTGTGTCTATGCTAAAGACTCTGAGCCAGAAGTATCCAGCATGGCTATGTCCAAATGAATGTTTGTTGTTTTGTGCCACTAAGCTTTGTCATAAGCTGTTAAATAAGAAAGCCTATAACTTCTGATTCACAAGTTAAATTTTAATAAGATTCCCAGATGATTTGCACACATGTTAGCATTTGAGATCTGCTAGAACAGACAACTTGAAAGCAGTAGCTAGTGGAAGAGAAGTGATCAGGAAAACTTTACTAAAAAGGTAACTACATGGAAAAATCACAAGAAGTTTGTATGATAATGAGGGACTCATCCAATAACTAGGGGAAAATGATAGAGGAGACAGAAGACAATTGATGTTACATGATATAGGTTTGTTTACCATTTGGTATTTTAAATTATATAATCTGTAAAACCTACTTTATGAAGGGAAGTTTAAATGTTTAAAAGCTGAATTTGTATTTATACAAACTATCTAAAATAGCAAATTTTATTACAGTATGATTATTAAAATTGATAATCCAAGTGCTTAAAATGGTGTAATTCATTTTTACTCCTCATTTAATGAACATAATCTTAAAATTAAAGCACAAGTGTGGAGGCTGTGGTACTCTTCACAGTGATGATTCATTTTATACCATTTATTTCCTTGTTGTAGATTAATCAATTAATAAGCACTTATACCACCTAACATGTGACTAGAACGCTGCTGGATGCAATGGGAGAGAAAAACAATAAAACAAAACAAATCCTAGTCTTTAACCACTGCACCTCTATCTTTGCTAATTAAGTGCTTATTTGAGTCACACTGACCATCATTGAGAGCCATAGGAGTTAAAGGAGAACAATTTCCAGGCTTTAGTCTTTAGAGAATAGTGAAATGTGAAAATAAGAGTGAGCTTGGCCTTGAAGATTTGCAGGCGGAGATGACGGGAGAGGGTTTTAGCTGGTGTAAAATGCATCAGAGCATGAGTATAGCATGCTGAGGGAATAAAGGGAAAATCAGTTTAAGTGACAAGTGAAGGGATAAAATAGAGGGGAGAGAGATCAAAGGCAGGGAGTTGGAAAACTTTGCATACTCCAGTCTCAAGGAGATTCGAATACAAAAAGGCAATAGATAAGAAATGAAATTTTAATGAGCATCACTAAAGAGGTTAGGTAAGAGGAAGTCTAAAGGTGACTTGGGTGTCTGTCCTAGGGACATAGACTTACTGCTAAATAGGAAGGAGAGCAAACATTTACAAAGGTGTTTTGGGTACTTTTGCATCTAGTTATTAATAAATTATATGTACATCTAAAGCTTGCTGGTTAAAATCTAAATTACTCCATTATGTTTTTACAATGTATACATTGGAATATTTTTTCATTTCTTAAATTCATGACTGTGTATTATTAAAGAAATTAACAGTTAACTTTGCTTTGGAAATGCATATGTATGTGATAACTATTCCATTATACTCATGCCATAATGCATGTGTGTATGAATATATATGTTATATATATTCATTCACATGAATGTAGGAATGTATATACTTTATAAAAAATAAATAATTTTATAAACTGTGTGTGCTATGGGTTGAACAGTGCTCCCCATTGATATGATACCTGTAGTACTTCAGAATGCAAATGTATTTGGAGACAGGCCTATAAGGAGGTAAATGAAGTCATAGGGTGGGCCTTAATCAATATGACTGGTGTCTTTATACCAAAAAGAGATGAGGGCACAAACACCCTTGGAAGACTAGAGGAGGACACAGAGAAAAGATAGCCACCAGGGGCCACAGAGAGAGGCCTCCTAAAACACATCTTGATCTCACACTTCTGGCTTCTACACATGTGAGAAAATTTTCTGTTGTGGAAGCCACCCAATCTGTGGTACTTTGTTATGGCCTCCCTAACAAATTTATATGTTTGCAGTATACAGGTATTTATCAATGTATTTATCAATGTATTTGATATTTAAGTGAACTGGAGATAAGAAAAAGAATGGCAGCAGGAATTACAGAGATTACGACATCTATTATATATCTTTAATCACACACAGTTTCCAAAATATATATAATCATATACAGGATGTCAACAAATTTCAAAAGGTTTGTGTCTAAGAAACCACATTATTGTAGTCACTTCCACTCAACACCCAAGTCTACCTAACTTAAAGCATGTCTACTTTATTATTACTTTTTCAGGTCCAGAATATTCAGAACTGGTGTGGTTGAAACCCACACCAAATTCTGAAGTAAATACAAATAAAATAACTTCGAAATTTTCCAATACAGTAACTTAATTCTTAATTAGGGAAAATGTGATTCACAGATATGTCATGTTCTAAAATAGACACAGAATCTATAAGATTTCATAAAGATGTCAGGGGTAGCCCTTAACAGCAAAAGAGAAATTTAGAAGCTGCTGAAAAAACAAGATATTTTACTGAAATAAATACCGTCATTTATTGTGTCATCCCTCAATTAACTGTTCTAAGAAAATATTACATATAGTACATATAGGTGCTGTTGAGTCAGTATTCGACTCATAGTGACCCTCATAGGGTTTTCAATGGCTGAGTGTTTTGGGATTGCCTTGGGAGTGGATTGCCAGGCCCTTCTCCCATTTTTGCGGTGCTGGGAATCAAACTCGGGACCTCAGAGACTACAGCGCAGCACTCTACCAACTGAGCCAAATCCCATCCCCCACCCCAAGAAATTATTACAACAGGTTTATTTTGTAAATACCTCCTGAGGTATTTACTTAGTAAATATCAGATAATGGAAAATCTGGCTTTTAAAGTTCAATCATGTGTAAGTTATTCAAATTGACTTTCAATTATTTAATAGTAATTTCTTTTACTTTTTCCTAGGTTTCAACCATTTCAACAGTTTTTCCCTAAGGCTTTCCAAAATTAATTTGCTTTTTACTTCAAGGCCAAGCATGGAAAATTTTAGTTTAAAATGAAAATTTTTCACAAAGCTAAAAAATATACCATTGCATATCAGCAAATTGCTTTGAGAATACATTTGAGCTTACATAACATCTATGGATAAACACAGTATATGTAGTATTAACCCCTCAGAAAGCATGTTAATTGCATCAGTATAACAGTAATGAATGTTTAGATATCAATTATTTCTAGTCATGTTACAAAGGACTCAGTTCTATGCTATACAGCACAGGGCAAGAAAAGCAATTTTTTCAACAGGTTTATTTAGGCTGTGGGAGACTGCAGAACAGATTTGACTTTAATCAGGGTCAAGGACACATACCACTATATCTACTGAACAAATGCAAAGATTCTGAAAACTTTTACAGCATTATTTTCACCTATTGCAGAGACTAACTTCTTTATTGGTCTTTTATTCTTTGTTTGTTTTTATTTTGTTTCCTTTACAAACATCAGATTGCTCTCTCCAAATGCAGGAAAATATGAAAATTAAATCCTACACGCACACACACACAGGGTCCCTACCCTAGAGGACTTCCTAATCAAATGAGAGGAATAATTGTGTAAACCAATCCAATTACTATGAGCAAAGTAAAAGAGCATAGAAGATATTTGGAAAACCTCAAGGAAAGAACTTAATCTGGAAAGAGACAAGATCATCAGGGAAGATTGTTTATTAATACAAAGTGTGTCTAATTGATGGCCACTTTTACTACCAAATTAGACATAAGGACCATTCTGCCCCTTACTTTCCATGTCTTCTGCCTGTTAAAGAATTCCACAGCAAGGCTTCATCACTTGTTGTTGTTAGGTGCCTTCAAGTTGGTGTTCCACTCATAGCAACCCTACTTACAACAGGTGAAACACTATTGTCAGAACTTCTCTGCTATTCATTGGGTTTTCAATGGTGGATTGTTTTTTGGGAGTGGGTTGCCAGGTACTTCTCCTAAGCCCACAGCACCTGGTTTTCCAGGCGGTCTCCCATTCAAGTATTAACTAGGCCAGACCCTGCTTAGCTTCCAAGATCTGAGAGGATCCGACGCCACAGTGGTACAGCTGCCGGCTTTCATCACTTAGCACAGGCTTATTAATCATCTCTCAAATGGGTACTTAAAACACCCTGGTCTTCCCTCTCTAACTCCCAGCTGAAGGTACACTGTGTGTGGAACTGTGGAAGGAAACTGTTCTCTTTCATCTCATACGCTAAAAGAGAAATTGACGGGTGCCTTCTGCTAGAGAGCAGACCCCTGCCATTCACAAGACAGTGTTAACAATAACCATTATACAGTATTTGTTGCCTACATCCAGGGGCTCTTATATCGCTCTCAGTATCTGATGTAGAAAGGGAATGGTGAGCTATGTAGCTGAAGAGCAGGTAGAACGCATGTCTTGTAGAGCCTTATGTTTTACTTTGAAACAATATTAAGTCAGTGAAAGATGTCAAGCAGGGAAGTAAGACAGCCTAATTTGTGTTTCAGATAGATCAATTTTGTGGCAAGAGACAGATCAATTGGAAGAGGGAGAGACTAGAGACAAAGACACATGTTAAAACTATTGCAGTAAATCAAGTTGGAAATGATAATGGCTTGAACTAATCATGATAGAACAAGAGAGGCAGGAACAGCTTTGGGAGATAGCTTCATAACCAATTATATGGGAGAAAAGAGATGCAGAAAATATGAGGGAAAAAGTCATAGTTTGGCTTTTTATTTTGATACATAATTTAAGAAAGGAATATCATTGCAGTATCATTTTTTAATAAATTCATTATTCTCCCACTGGCTGAAATATGGGTAGCTATATTTACTTTTACAACTGTTAAAATATCTTATAGTACATATAACAATATATACATCCATATATATATGAACATATGTACAAGTTGTGTATAAAATCTCAGTTGATTGTCACAACTCAGTAGGATAAATCTTATCTCATTCTACAACATGTAAAAATGTTTAAGAAGATACCATTATTGATAAGTATGGTAGTAATTAATATTACTGTAAGAAAAAGATCAAGTTTACAAAACATCATAGACTATTTTAAAACATTATGTATGCTGGGCACCAAGGTTCATGCATGTAATCCCAGCTACTCAGGAGGCTGAGGCAGGAGCATTGCCAACTCAAGGCCAGAAGCAAGTTGTACAATTTACTAAAAGGCTGTATCAAAATGTCTAAAAATTTAAAAAGGAGTTTGAGGACCCAACCTCAGTGGTAGAACACTTGTCCAGAATATATGAAGTCCTGGGTTCAACACCCCCTAGTACTGCCAAAAAAAATGTGTGTGTATACTTTGATTTTTATAATAGATATATTCACTTGATATTCATTCAACTAACATGTATCAATTACTTACTATGTGGAGTACAGAGAGAAATAAAAAGTACAACTCATATTCATAATGCTTTTAGTTATGAAAATAAGACATACAAATATGGAACATGAAATGAATCGAAATTATGTGACAAGTTGGGTGTGGTGGCACACATTTGTAATCTCAGCATTCATGAAGCTGGGCCTGGAAGATCCCAAGTTGGAGGACAGCCCAAGCTGTATGGTGAGACTCTGTCCCAAAGCAAAACCAAACCAAACCAAACAAAAACTATATGACTACAGTCAAGTGATAATAAAAGTAGTACTCCATTTGGATATTGCTTAATATGTCTCCCCAATATCCATGACCCCGTGTGTCTGCAGCTTGTCATGCATGCATGTTACTATGATGCTGAAAGCTATGCCACTAGTATTTCAGATACCAGCAGGGCTACCCATAGTGGATAGGTTTCAGCTTAGCTTCCAGACTAAGACAGACTAGGGAGAGGACCCAGTAGCCCGCTCCTGAACAATAGTTGTTGTTAGGTGCCATTGAATGAGATCTGATTCATAAGGGCCCTCATAGGGATTTTAATGGCTGATTGTTTTGGGATTGCTTTAAGAGTCGATTGTCATGTCCTTCTTCAGTTCCTGAAACAATCAGCCATTGAAAACACTATGAATAGCAGAGAGACACTGTTAAGTATAGTACCAGAAAATGAGCCCTCCCCCTAGGCTGGAAGACATTCAAAAGATGACTAGGGAAGAGTTGTCTTGTCAAAGTAGAGTCAACCTTAATGACAAGAATGGGGTAAAGCTCCTGGGACCTCCTTTGTTGATGTGGCTCAACTCAAAATGAGAAGTATAGTACCTACAACATTGGGGTCAAACATAAAAAGATTTAATGCATGGCACAGTGTTGGGTAGTGTTTCATTCTGTTGTACATAGGGGTGCTATGAAGCAGATATGACTCAATGGCACCCAACAACAAACAACATTTATGTGTTGAAATTTACTCCCTACAGTGAGGTATTAAGAGGGTGGACATTTAATCTGGCTCTGGTGTTTAGAGAGGGGTCCTCTGGGTCATGATTAGCATTGGATAAGGTTATCAGAGTGGAGCCCTTATGACTGAATCCTGGTGTCTTTATAAGAGAGAGAAATCATATACACTCTAGCATTCCCATTCACATTTCATGTGATGTTCTCTGGTATCTTGGGGCTCTGCCAGCAAGAAGGCCAGCACCAGACATGGCCCCCTGACCTTGGATCCCATAAACCTCTTCTCTTTATAACTTATATAGTCTGCAACAAGGTATTATCGGCAACAGAAGGAGGACTTATACAGGTAATAATTACTAGGGAGAGGTGGATTTTATACAAGCTGGGATCATTGAAGAAAGAATTTGAGGAGGGGCTTCATTTGTGTTAGGCTTTGAATAAAAAATGAGAACTAGCCAGGCATGATAACACATTCCTGTAATCCAATCACTCAGTAGGCTGAGGCAGAAGGATCTTGAGTTCAAGCCCAGCCTAGGTTACACTGTGACTTCCAGGTCAGCTTGAGCTACATAGTGAAAACAAAACTAACTAAACAATAAATGAAAGATCTAGAAAACAGGAACAAAAGCTAAGAGCTTCAAAGTCTGGGACACAATAGATTCTCAATATAATTTGTTGAATGAATTAATGAATGACCCACAAAGTCAGAAGTTTCAGGACCAGAGAAATAAATGAGCAAAATGTCTTTGTGAGTCAGCTTACAGTTGAGTCTATTTCATATATAGCAAGAAATATGTCGAAAATTGATTAAAGTCATTGAGGATGCCTCAAATACACCAAGAAAGCTGCATATAATCATGGCCTTAGATACACAATTACTTCTTATCCTAAAAAAGCAATTACTGGGACTCTAAAAACTCCTTTATAACCACTATCTGATTGTCTCTCCTCATCTAACTTGTTAGAAACTAGTCTTCTGTGATAATCTCAGATCCTTTTCCTATGCTTTAGTTCTCAATCCATAGTTTTTTTGAAGTTCTTTATAAATTTATTAATGACCAATGAATTGCCAAATTTTAGTGAACATCCTTCTGAACCAGCTGATTCTGTTAATGATCTCCTCCTTTAACTACATCTATACTCTAAAGGCTTTTCTTAAAACCTGCTCTCCTGGTTCTCCTCCTATCATGCTCACAATGACTATTATTTCTGCAATAGGGGATTGTACTTTCTTTTATGCATTCCTTAAATATTGGTATTCCTTGGGATCTAAGCATTGTCCTTTGGCTGTTCTCATTCTACTCACTTTCTCTGAATAATTTCATCTAATCTCATGGTTCAACAACCCTATACAAACCAATATATTCTAAATCAGTGACTCCATCCTAGCCCTCTTTTACTGTTTTTGAACTCGCACAGGAGGCTCAAGTTTTGCATGTATTTTGACATCTTTCTTCTCAAACCAGCTTCAACTCCTGGTATTGCTATCTCACTTGGTGATAGCTAGTCATCTGGGCTATAAATATGAAAGTGTCCTTGATTTCTCTCTGTCTGTTTTACTCTTCATGGCCAATTGGTCACTAAGATCTGTTCCTGTTAACTTCTACCCTTTCATTTTTTTCTACAACAGGAGGCTTTCAACCTGCCCCCAGGCTCTGGTCCTCTACTAAAGAAGTTCACACTTTGTTGAGTTTCCACTGGTACTCATTATAGGCACTCAACAAATATTCATTTGTTGTATATAAAGTGTAATAAATATTCGCTGATTATCCACTATGTGCTAGGGGCGGAAAAATACAACAATGAATAAGAAAAGCATGCCTTGAGATGGGTGGATGGATGGATGGATTGATGGGTGGACAGATGGAAACCAGTATCATCTCAATATTAGGTTTTAGCTTTTCAGTGGTTTTTCAGTTTTTTTAGCATATAAGGTCTAGAAAATATGTTTTTCAATTAGTCTCTTGTCCTCAAATGACTCATTGGTCACTTCTTATATAATGGTACTCCTAGTACCAAATTGTTTATAGCTTCACCTATGTCCTGTTCTATTTTTCTTGATTCTGATTTTTATCCAGGCTATTTTTTTCAGCCTAAGAATGTTCTTTCTGTATTCACCCACCCCAAATACTTCAATTCCTAGTTTCTTTCCCCAATTAAGATTAGACTTAGGGATCCCTGCACTAAGAACCCTTCCTTGATACTCCCATCATGCTTAGATTTTAGTGAATTCCCTTCTCAAACACTTCCTTTAAAGTGCTCTGTATAGCTTGATCATAGCACAATTGTTTACATCCTTGTCTTAGTCCATTTAGGCTGTTGTAATAAATTATAAGCTACTTACCTTATGAACAACAAGCATTTCTTTTTCACAGTTCTTGGGACTGAGAAATCTAAAATTAAGGAGCTGACAGATTTCTCTTTGATGAGGACCTCTTTCTTGTTTCACAGATGCTGCCTTCTAGCTGCACCCTTACATGGAGGAAAGGGCAAGGCAGCTCTCTGGGGCTTTTTTGAAAATGAGGGTTATACCATCATGACTTAATCATCACTCAGAAAGGCACCACCTCATAATATCATTACCTTGAGAGGTAGAATATCAACATATGAAATTTAGGGGGACATTCAGACCAGAGCAATTCCATTCTCCCCAACTAGATTATGAACATGCTGAAGTCAAGAATTATGTTTTACTCAGCTTTAAATTCCCAATTCCTAACATAATGCCCATGGGAGAAGGACCTGGCAACCCACTCCCAAGGCAATCCCGAAACAGTCAGTCATTGAACCTATGAGGGTTGCTCTGAGTTGGATACCGACTCAACAGCACCTAACAACAACAACAACAACAACAACAACAACAACATAATGCCCAATACACTTAAGACTGTCAAGATGTTTACTGAGCCAGGCACTCTGATGCATGCCTATAATCTCAATGACTTGGGAGGCTGAGGCAGTAGGGCCTCAAGTTCAAGACAAGAAGCAGCCTATACAAGTTAGTGAGACTCTGTCTCAAAATATTAACTAAAAATAAAAATAAAAAAGGAGTTAGAGGCACAGCTCAGTGGTAGAGCACTTACCTAGGATGGAGAAGACCCTTGGTTCAACTCCCCCACTACTGGAAAAAATAGTTTATTGATTGAATAAATGGAGGAAAAAAGTCATCTAATCAAGAAATTAATAACTAACAGTGGGCTCATCTCTTAGAATATAAAACATTTAAGGTTTAGTATAAGAATCAGATTATAAGCAAATAATTCTGCAAATAAGAAACAAATTGGTTTTCTTCTGCAGAATTTAATTCAAACAAATATAATGTTTGGCTACCAATCATAAAAGGATGGAAAATGGAGGGGGACAGAGAGGCCTAGAATTTGAGGTCTGAGGAAATTAACAGAGAAGGCAATTAAAAAATAAATGACTTTCTTCTAATGTATTTTCATGTAGCAAATATCTTTTCTATTCCATAATTTATCTCTTCTCTAAGTTTTGATTTTAAAAGCAATTCACATCCCATTAGATATTTAAAGTAAATAATACACATTTCCAAAGTCTTACATTATTTCTGTTAACAAGAATCTATTATTATGATTATTATTATGATTTCATTAAAGCACCTAAACATGGTCAAGGCATCAACTTTTTCACATGAAAAAATGGTAAGGTATCCTTTACTGTTATGATTATGTTATATCAGTACAGACTTTATGAAATCCAAACAAGTTGAAATTTGCTTCCTTATAGCAATAAGCACAGCTATCCTTTCTCTCTCATTGTAAGTGATTAGGTTTTATAACAGTTCTCCTAAATCATCATGTAGAACCCAGGAAAACATATATGATATATACAAGTAAAGTTGAAGGAGTTCTTCTAAATGCAGAAAATCTGTAAACCTTTTCAGATTTGCTAGAATAGCATAGTATGACTTTACCATTTGCAGCTGTTTATGTAAAATGCTAGTATTTTGTATTAACTTTCATAAAATGGTAAGTAATGAATATAAATATTTCAAATGAATTTTATGTGAGGAAGTAAAATTAATAAATTAGCTCTTATTTGACTACACAGCTATTTTAAAAGAAGATATTCTGAGGTAATTGTTAGTTCTTAACTGCTTTGTCACGGGCTGGGATTTAGCTCAGTTGGTAGAGCACTGCGCTGCAGTCTCTGAGGTCCCGAGTTCAATTCCCAGCACCACAAAAATGGGAGAAAGACCTGGCAATCCACTCCCGAGGCAATCCCAAAACAGTCAGCCATTGAAAACCCTATGAGGGTCGCTATGAGTCGGATACCGACTCGACGGCACCTAACAACAACAACTGCTTTGTCACAGGCTAACATTTTTTCAATAAGAGATTTTTAAATAAAATATATTTTATGACTTCTTAATGTAGCATACGAAAGGAAAATTTTACCTTATTTAATGTATATAGGTAGCTAGTTTAGAAAGAGATTAATTTATAAACTTTTTGAGAAACAACACTCTAGATGGGAAAACATTTCTGCATATAAAAGATAAAGCATTTATTTCATCTCTGGCCATAAATTGGAAAAATCTAGTAGCTAATGAGAATTCCTGAATTAAGTATCTAAGAAATCCGAGTATCTCCGAAAAGGTGACAATGAATCAAAGAAGCCTCCTTTTCCTTCTGTGTTCTAGCATTACTACCAAGGCATCATTTAAACTATTGAATGTTAACTCATTTTAAGATGCACAAAAAGAATCATTAATTAACTGCTATTATATGCAGGGGGCTGGGATTTAGCTCAGTTGGTAGAGCGCTGCTCTGCAGTCTCTGAGGTCCCAAGTTCGATTCCCAACACTGCAAAATGGGAGAAGGACCTGGCAACTCACTCCCAAGGCAATCCTGAAAGTCAGCCATTGAAAACCCTATGAGGGTCACTATGAGTCGGACTTAACTCCACGGCACCTAACAACAATTACATGCAGATATATATTAGAATTTTATTTCTAAAATTTGCCTCTGTGTCTTACAAGGAAATGAGTGTTATAGAGAAAATACATCCAAAATGATTAAAGTATTAAAAAGTAGGAATTCAGAAGAGGAGCATTCTCATAAGCCACTTAAGACCAAACCAAATGCTTTTTCTCTTTTATTTCTAACATGGCTTTATTTTTTTTTACCCGCTTTATAGCCATTCCTCTTTTGTATCAGGACTTCTGACAGATATCCTACCACATGGAACATCTACAGAGTCTATGGTCTACAGGTATGGACTGGAAGCTTCCTAAACCACTGCAATACTCAGCCTATGGGGAATACACTTGGGATGACTCCTGGCCTAGAAGTTTGAACTAGAACAATAAACTTTATACCTCTGGAAATTAAGAAATGTTCTGGAATCCCTCACTTCCAAATGGAAATCAATAATACAAATCTCTTGAATAGCTGGAAGTATAGTGACTTAGAATAAACTCCTAGCATGCCTATAATCCCAGTGATTTGGGAGGCAGAGACAGGAGGATCGCAAGTTGGAGACCAGAGGCAGTCTACAATATTTAGTGAAATCCTGCCTCAAAAGGTTAAAAAAAAAAAAAAACTGGGGGGGGGGGGGGATGCAGCTCAGTGGTACAGCACTTGCGAAGCATGCAAGCACAAGGCCCTGGGTTAAACCCCTAGTACTGCAAATAAAATAAAATAAAATAAACTCCCAAAATCAGTGTCATTGTGACATATCCTCAATCTTCAAAATGGGATTTTACATTTAATAAATAATAATGATAGGATATAGTTATACAATAATTTAGCTTCTTTAGAAATGCCCATACTTATCCAACTTCAATTTTGCCATCTCCTTAAGAAGTAGGTAGGACAGTATGGCTACCTAATAATTGAAAAATCTAAGTCATAATGAGAAAAAAACAAGGACACAGAATAATATGAAATAGGATTGTGACAACCAAGGTCTTCTAACCTGCTTGTTTAATTTTTATTTTTGTGACAAAGTTTATTAAAGCCAGACAATTAATTTTTTCCCATTACAAGTATGACTGATCCTTATTCATAGCTAAACTGGGACCAGTCAATTTTACAAGTTTCAAAACCTTCATTAACTAGCTCAGAAATTATACAACATTAGAAATAAAAAGCACTATTATCAGGTAAAAAATGTTCAAAACTGAACAAATTAATTAATGTAAAATATCAAACATTAGGAGTTGGGTGCCAGGGTGTATGCTTGTAATCCCAGCAACTTGGGAAGCTGAAGCAGGAGGATCACCAGTTTGAGGGTAGAGGCAGCCTAAGCAACTTAGTGAGACCCTGCCTCAAAGTTAAAAAAAAATTTTTTTTAAAGGAAACTAGAGACCTGGGGTGCTTCCAAACTTTCCAATCAATTTTATGGGAGAAAGTTTGCTTTGTAATGGAGTTATCTGCAGTGACAGTGCATGCCTACAGGACATTTTCATTGTCTAGTTCTGTTAAAAGATACATGTATTGAAGTAAAATAATATATTTCTCTTCTAGGCTTATACTTCAGTTTGATGGGCATAGTGAGTCACTACTGAGATGATATTTCATTTTTAATGTGGCAATACAAACAGAAACCTAGAAGTCTAAGGTTTAGGCTTGCCTGAAAAATTCATATTTTGAGGCCTTTTAGCTGACACCACAGCGTGGCACTAGCCACTCTTTCCATGTGACATGTGTGCATTGGCAAGGAGAATCATATCAAAAAGAGAATGCTGACCTGAATGGCCTTCAGGTTTAAGCTGAATACTATTCTCATATTCTTAATTGTTAAAAAGCAAATAGGACGAACTAAACTATTAGTTACTATGGTCAAATAAGGGCCAGGACTTTTCACAATAGCAAGGACATGGAACCAACCAAAGTGCCCATCAACAGAAGAATGGATAAAAAACTATGGTACATATACACAATGGAATACTACTTAGCAATAAAAAATTAAATAATGTCATTTGCAGCAAAAAGGATGGAACTGGAGAACATCATTTTAAGTGAATGAACACAAACTCAGGAAGAGAAATACCATGTATTCTCACTCAGATGTGGGAGCTGAATCTTACTTAAAGGAAGAAAAATTCCTATACACAACACACAATTAAACTTAGCGAAGAAGGGGCAATATAAAGAGTAGGAAGAAGGAGGGAGGGAATAACAGAGGGAAGCAAAGATTGCAGAAGCTGCGATGGGAAGGAGAATCAACGTAGAGGGATAAACTCTATGTAAACAATGAAACCTCATGTGTACATTGGAAAAGTAGGAGAATATAACCCAAATATGCATTTGAATTTTACTACATATTAGTCATAAGGCTCTATAAAATTTATAAGTTGATAAAATAGTAACCAAAAATGATATAATAATTGCATAATGGACAAAGCCAATGCTGTATTACTCTGTACCCCACCATCACTTACCAATAAAGGGAGAAAAAAATAAGGTCTGGGGTTTAGGCAGTTGGTACAGTGCTACTCTGCACTCTCTGAGGATGAGGGTTCGATCCCTAGCACCACAAAAATGGGAGAAGGAAGTGGCAATCTACTTCCAAAGCAATTCCAAAATAATCAGTCATTGAAAACCCTATGAGGCTATGAGCCAGACCCACGTTGAGGGCACATAACAACAATGGTCAAATAAAATCTGACGAATGTATGAAACAAAGTGTTTTTATTGTTTTTGCTTGTGTGTGGAGAGGGCGTGGATTCAACACTGGTTACTAATACAGATCAGGTATTAACTCACAGGCTTATGATGCTTAAAGTCAATTATGTGACAATGTTTTATAAATAATAAGCACAGCATAATCTATTATTTTTATAGCAAGTCATAATATTGTGATTGCCATATATCACATTTTTATTGTGATGAATTTTATGAAAAAAGTTCTATGAAAAACATACATCTTACTGACCGAGAAATATCTTTCCCATGAAAACTAGGTGATGGCTGCCACCAGAGAATTGGTTCTCTTTATTTTTCAACAATTTCATATTTTACACCGAGCATGGTGGCACACGCCTGTAATCCCAGCGGCTTGGGAGGTGGACGAAGGAGGATCACAAATTCAAGACCAGAGGCAGTCTGCGTAATTTAGTGAGACCCTGTCTCAAAAAAGTAAAAAAAAAAAAAAATGGGCTGGGGATGCAGCTCAGTGGTCCAGCACTTGCAGAGCATGCAAGTTAAACCACAAAAAAAGAAAAAAGAAAAAAAAAAAAAAAAAAAGAGAGAGAGAGAGAGAGAAAAGAAAAAAGAAAAAAAATCATATTTTTAAACCACTAATTTAACTTCCTTCAAATAGGAATTTAAATGATTGGCTGTTCAGGAACCAAATCTATTTTATTTTATTTTATTTTATTCTATTTTTGCAACACTGGGGTGATGAACCCAGGGCCTAATGTATGCTAGACAAGTGCTCCACTACTGAACTGTAACCACCTCCCCAAGCCTTTTTTACTTTTTATAGTGAGACAGGTCTCACTAAGTTGCATAGGCTGCCTCTTGGCCTTGGACTCACCTATCCTCCTGCCTCTGCCTCTTAAGTGCCTGGGATTACAGACGTGCACCACAGCATCTGCCCAAAACAATTCTTTATAAGAATAAACATTTGCAAATATCTGCAAGTAAGTCAGATCCTCCCAATTTCTTTGGTTTATAAAATTTAGGGAAAGGAAAGAGAGAAAGGGGAGAAAGAGTCACAATCATTCTAACACACACAACACAGAAGCCCAAAGATATTAGGTCCTCTTCCCTCTGCTGATTTTACCAAGAACCTAAAGCATATGATCTTGATACACGTTTCCTATTGTGTCCACTTGATAAAAGTCTACCATGTCGGTAGTTTTTAGCTTGTGATTTGGTGATTGCTTGAGCACTGGTTGTCAATGACCTGTATGTTGAGTGAGCAGCTGATTCAGTTAAATCAGAAATTAGCATGCAGTCTCTGAAAATGCCGGACGCATGGGCCCACTGCATCAGAGACATATAATGGAACCCACATGATGACTCCATTAAACAATGAAACATGTGACATTAACTAGAAACAGGAACACATCAGCAAACACGCCTGAGGAAGTTTATGGTATTTAACCCCTGAACATTAATTTTATTGTAGTGTATGAGGAACTAATTAACTGAGAGTTTCCTTTTTTATTGGAAGCGGAAATTCCATTCAGAAAACTGATGAAGAGTAAATATAGCATATTTTAAGTTTATTAAGCTTGGCTCATCGACTGCTATTTATTTAAGTTAATCTCATAAAACAAATATTTCAATCAGTAATTTTATATGGCTATTTTATTTAGCACATTTTTGAAAAATTAATCCGTGTGTTAAGAAGCAGAATGAGCACGTGAATGCATGTCCACTTTCATACAGGCAAAAGAACAACTAAATACATTTTCTGAAAACCCTAAGATATTTTCTAGCATGAGCTCTGATAGACAAGTGGAAACTGATAATAGAAAGTACAAAAGTTGGTGACTATAATGAGAACAGCAAAGTAAGGGGAAATCAAGTCAAATAAACATTTCCATCCACACTCTACTACTTTCCTGCAGTTATTACTTCCTCAGTCAAAGGAAGTCTCATTTAGGTATGGCAGAGGGAGTTGGATCCTAGATTAGATGCGAAATGCAATTATAACGGCTGGGTGTGGTTTAATAATCCTTTTATGTGGGGGGAGAGGTTGGGAGGATCTATGCTTATCTGACATTATCTTATATCCCAGTATTTATCACTTACAAATAACCTAATAGCACAGACATAATGTTAAGTATTGTTTCATATATAATCTAACTCTCTATAACAATTCAGTAAAATAAGTCTTCTTACTCAACTCTGAAGATGAGGAAACTGAAGTACAATAATTTGCCTAAGTACAAAGTAGCAGAAATAAGGTAAAACTTAATTCCAAGTCCATGCTCCATCATTGGAGTTACCTCTTAAACTTAATTGGTGATATATGGGTCTAACAGACTCAAGCAAGGTATTTATGTTCACCTTGTATATGCTACTTGTGTTTATAAAATGTTAATAAACATATGTTTTGAAACCAAAACAGACAAAGTATTTTAAGTAAGGCTTAAACTAAAGCATAAAGCCACTTGCAACAAAAAGAAATATCTACATATTACTAAAAAGGATACAGGTCTTAGAGACCTGATGTCACTGGCTATGCTCTGGTTAGGGCACATCACCAGTTAAATGTTAATTTATGCTTGCTATTTGGGATGGGGTGGACTGGGGTTTAGCTCAGTTGGTAGTGTGGTGCTCTGTACTCTCTGAGGCCATTGTTCAATCCCCACCACCTCAAGAATGGGAGAAGGACCTGGCAACCCACTCTGGAAACAATCCCAAAGCAATTCAGCCATTAAAACTCCTATGAATAGCAGAGAAGCACGGACATAGTGCCAGGCATGGCACAGTGTCAGGGAGTGTTTTGCTCTGTTGTACATAGGGTCACTATGAGCTGGATGCCACTTGATGGCACCTAAAAATAACAACAATTGAGGATGGGATTAATTACATCAAAACAAAATAAATGCTTGAAATTCTATCAATGGTGGAATCAAAGGGAGTACACAAATTAATCAACTGTATTCATAATATTGTGTACATAGTCCTGTAAGCATAAAGTAAATTTTGTTATATTCTGTTGTCATTGTCAATATGATAGGTCAATAACAATAACTTCCTGGTTTAAAAAGGTCATAATAATTTTTAAAACAAATATATACTATACTAGACTGAAAGTTCACAAATTTTCTTGAATTAAAGCTCCACTGGTGGCTCAATAAATTTTTACGGTCCCCTTAGGACAAAAGAAATATCAAACCATTCAATTTTATTAAGTATGAAAATCCAAACAACTTAACTGTGGCAGCTCACATAGTATCTAATAGATACCTCTGTGTTTTCTTCAAACTTCAAAAATATCCCATGTGCCTCTGTGAATTAGCTACTGCACCCTGGGGACCTTGGAACACAGTTTGGGAACTCTGGCATTAAGCACATATCCATCTCTTGGGGAATATTCTATACCTATAGCTATGTTGGTAGAGTGCTGGGCTGCAGTCGCTGAGGTCCTGAGTTCAATTCCCAGCACCGCAAAAATGGGAGAAGGGCTTGGCAATCCACTCCCAAGGCAATCCCAAAACAGTCAGCCATTGAAAACCCTAAGAGGGTCACTATGAGTCGGATACCGACTCGATGGCACCTAACAACAACAACATAGCTATGTGACACATTCAAATTGACACACAGGCAAATTTGGCAAGCCAGTTTTTTTCTACAACAGTTTATTTCATACTGTTTAGAGAAAATGGGTTATTTTATTAGAATTTGACTTTCCTGCAGCTTTTTAAATTTCCATATAAAATGTCTCCTTGTCAAAATTTCCAAAACATGTAATTATTACAATTATATGATTGGCAATTTTATACCCAAACAGAAAGCAAGAGGGCAGGGAGCTGCAGTCATCAATAATAAGAGAAGCACCTACTCCTCTCACTTCTGCTCCTGAAATGTGTGCTCTGGAGGAAAAGCAGTTGACCTGAGCTTGTGCTGAAACTAAGCTATGTGTTAGGGGGAATGGACCACAATAGGCGTCAGAGAAAGTGGCGTTCGTTGACCAAACATATGCCTTTCAACCAGCTGACCTCAAAAGCCATTCTCAAGTCTAAATGTTGATCAAATACCTACATGCACATTGAAATACATTCCTCCGTTTAAAGTAGAATCTTTTTCTAAGATGAGCAAACTCAAAAGTGGTATCCCCCCTACAATATGAAATTTTTCTGCAGGTGTGAAAAGCACTTAAATTTATTTCAAAAATTTGTGTCAGACACAAGCTTCATAGCTCACAAGTTGAAATCTTTGGGTAACTAGTGAGGATTCTACTCAGACATTTTTAGCACAGGCAAATGAACAACATCCTTGGACTCTTCAACAATCCAATGTGTACTTGAACCACTTTGTTTGTACACAATAGTTATTTAATAACTCAGAACAGAAGCTTTAGTTACTTCAGTTTTCCAACTTATTTAAGAGGCCCTCATGACTGTTTTCTCACTCAAATGAGCTATTCCTCAAAAATATAAGTTAGAAATTATAATTTTAAATTGTGTTATAAAAATATTGTGTGTTTCCATTTAACAACCTAGTTAATAGTTTTAATAGAACTAAAAAGTTAAAAATAGAGATTATTTGATGAATTATTTTTCTGTGAATGGTCTCTGGAGTTGATGTATCAAACTAGTGTTGTTACAACTTTTTTCAAGTTTTGTCTCTCTATATAAATATGCTTTATACATAGATAGAGCATTCGATTCATTGATTAAGACCATTATTTGGACCTCTTTAAAAGTTGCAAGTATTTTTAGATTTTAAGAAATAAGTAGAAAAAGGAACAGCTAGACATGCATCCATTAAGATGTGTAATTTTTGTGCTTGATTTTATTAATGCCAAATACTCAAATAGAATTTGAGGTTTCGGTATTAGTATCTCAATATTTATTAACTGATCTACACATTCATGGGTAAGAAGAAACTGTAACCTTCTTTACAGCTTCTTCTCTACATATCTCATCAGTTTTTTTCTGAAGCCTTGGGCTGTGCTGTATTCATTCCAGTAACAGTTAACGCCATGCATTTTAGTAGTCAAGAGAGGTCCAATAACAATATTTTTTGCATCTCCATTTCACACAATATTTTCTGCCATCTTATTTAATAAATGGAAAACATCTTTGTTCCAACTAACAGCTCTTTTTCCTTAAAATAAGATATGATATGATACAAACAGTATATCTTTCACTTTTACTTAAAACTAAAATTAAGATGGGTTAAGACTGGGTAGTATCACTCAAAGTAATAGGCATCCCAGAGAAACCACACAGACAATTATGGGTGAATGAAATAGGATGTCTCATTGAAGAGAGGAGACAGAAGGTTTCTTTCCCTACCTCTGTTCCTTTCCTGCCATGTGATCAAATGAGGAACAGTCTGGACTATTTATCACATCTATGCAGCTCCTCATTTAAACTTACTCAAAGTGCCAGAGAGTCAACAAGGGCGGTACTTTCTTTTGTTCCTGGCTTCTATTTAGTTCTAGAGTCTGGCGTGGTGCCAGTTTTAAGCTTGCCAGCAGCAGTAAAGGCTTTATTCTAGTTTATTTCCAAGCCACTAAAGAAGTGGTATCGTTTATAACTCTAAGCATGGGAGGTATGAATATTAAATGGTTAAGCTACTAACAGGTGTAGAAAGGGAAAAATTTCTCCATGCTATGTTACATTGACACTGAACAAATCTGGTATGCCAACTCTGTCAAATAGGAGAGAAGGAGCGATGTTCTTGACCTTTTCCAGGCCTACAGTTATGCTATTGTTCAGACTCAATGTGGTTTTCTCTTCAGCACAATATTTGCTAATGGGACTTATTTCTGCAATTATGTAAAAAAAAAAGACTTTTTCTTTTTAAAAGTAGATTATATGTATATATTGCAGGTGCAGTTTGAAGTGACTAATGATTTTTAAAAGTGTTTTTTTTTTTTTCATTTTAGTAACCAAGGCTACCAAAAACACATTGGTTACATGTATTTAATATTAAAAGTAACTCCTTAGGAAAATGGAAACAAAACAAAAAGGTCTTTATGATTAAAAACACAGAACTCAATGTAGCAACAGAACTGAAAATTCCATTCTTAGCATTTAAATTATTCTTAGAATTTCCAATATTTAGAAAAAAAGGTAGTCTTTTTTTTTAAAAAAAAGTAATTGTGTCTGGATGAACTGATTATCTATAAGTTAGAACAATGTGGCCAATAATATCAAATGAATAAATTAAGAATCCAGAGTGAGAACAACATCTTAAAATACAGGAAATCAAAGTCAGGAGGAGAGTTTCAAAAACAACTTAAAAACAGCAAAGAGCAAAGTACCATACAACTACAAATTTTTACAGACCTGAATTCCAATCACATTTATATGAACCCCAGAGTTGCAAACTACTTGTCTCAAGTGACTTTGATTATTTTAAAAATCATATCCCAATCCTTCCATATGAGATAAAGAAAGGTTTTAAAGATTGAGAATAAATTCTAAAATTCCAGATGTAAAAATTCAAAATAACATCTAACTGGAAACGTAGAATTGACGACTTCATGTCTAATAAAACTGGATGGAGTTTCTCAAATACAGCAGCACAGCAAGATGATAATGAGACAATATATTAACATATATATGAACTGGAATTCATTATAATTAAAATAATATTCCACATAAACACCTAAAATGATATTTCACTAATTTTTTTCAATAAAAATACTTCAATAAATATGCTTTTCCATTATTCCTTCTGGCCAGAGTAATGATATTCCAGAAGAAATGTAGCTTAAAAATCTGGCCCCACTTTGGAATATGAATTGCAATTTTTTTTCTAACAGAATAGAGTTGATATTTTGGCTATCTAAATTTTTAAAGATGAAGTCTTAGCTTGTTTCCAGAATTAACAATGTGAAATTTAGACTTGAGTTAAAAATGAAGGAAAAGACATAATTCATAGACATCCAAGGTTAGTAAGCAACCTAAACAGTTATCTTGGTGTAATCTGTTAGTGCAAAGATGGCCCTATAATGCTTGTAGTGAATGTCCATTCATTTAAAAATAATTGACTGTTGTATTGTAAGTTGAAAGACAGCAATGAATAAGACAGAAGCTATCCTACTATCCTCACAAAGCTTATGATTAAAATGAAGGAGAAAACATACAGGGTCGAAAGGAATCATGAGAAAGGAACAAAGCCTAGGTCAGGCAAGCACTCACTGATCTGAGCAGGAAGAGGTTCAGAGTGCCAGGGAGAAATGCTGATGCAAGCCCAAAGTCCAGAAAGAGTACAGTTTGGTGTAAGAACTAAAAGAAGACTAATGAGAAATTAGGCTATAAATATAAAGAAGAGATAAATGATGGAGAGCCAACAAATTCATATTAGGAATGTGGATTTATCTTACTGGGCAATGGAAAACTATAGAATATTCCCATTATATCTCTGCAAAGAATAAAATGAACCCCCAAATTACATTCACATTTTAGAATATATTGGAAATAGAAGCTATAAAAGAGAATTATAAAGTGTAAATATTGGCTTTAGAAGCACAGAAATAATCTAAGCTCTTATAAATACGAACACAAATCCTTTTCCACACTGTCTTTCTGTTTCCTCTTTAAAATAAAAATGCTATATGGGTGATCTCATTTCTTGGTGTGGCAGCAATATTAAAAGGCCCAACTTAAAGCCATGCCCACTACCCACTCCAAAATAAAAAGTCAATGGTACTTACTACATCCAGCCTTATAGCTGAAGCCTGGAGGAAGGAGGAATCCTTGCTGGGCTGCTGCAGCCAACGTCCTTTGATCAGGAGGGAATACGGGAATCATTAATGGCGGCAGCTGACCTTGAACCTGCTGAACGTGATAGAGCGAATCAAAGAGAAGAAGTTTTGGTGCCCCATGCTTCCCACCCTCCTTATTGCATGATAAAAGAAATGCATTTATTCAATTCATACTACTGACACACAAGACTGACAGAACACTGAGCTTGAAGCTATGCTTTGGGACTCCTTAGACAGGAGAACCTGAAGATCCTAAACTTTCCAGCCACTGTCAAGTTTGAACCCTCTAATCTGATGAATAGAAGCCCTATGTGATGATATCTTGCACAGTTATGAAAACATCATTACTTTGCTTAAGTCTTTTTCTTATTTTACTAATATAACCATTAAAAATGTATCATCTCATCAAATGAACTAAAATCTCCTTCTGTAAACAGTAACTCTCTTAGGACTAACTCTATCTCACAAAGTAAAAATTAACCTATATCATTTTATTTCTGAATAATTCTTTATTATTTGAGGATAAATTTTCATGTTCATACATGTTTGTTGTTACATGCCATCGAGTCAGGTCCAACTCATAGTGACCCTCATAGAGTTTTCAATGGCTGAGTGTTTTCAGGATTGTTTTGGGAGTGGGCTGCCACATCCTTCTCCCATTTTTGCAGTGATGGGGATCAAACCCAGGGCTTCATAGTGTGTAGAGTGGCACTCTACCAACTGAGCTAAACTCCAGCCTTCATACATAATATCGAGGTTTTGAAATTCTTGAGTAATAGTCCTGGAAGAAAACCTGGTGAACAGTTAAAACATTTCTCTTTCTTTATAGGAGAGGCATCTGCTGCCAAAAGAGAACTAATTTTCCCATGGCCACTGATTTAGTCAGAACTAGGTCCAGAATTTACTGTATTATATGCTGTACTATATCTTTTTCTTTTAGAAGCAAATGAGCCCCTCCTTAACCTACATGGCCTCTGTTTTGGTTGTCATCTTTGGAAGATGCTCTAACTCGGTGGTGCCACTCTTAAATGTATTAGGGTTCATCAATTAATAAACCATCACTATAGGATCAGAGTCTTTGGACTGAATAAGAATTTTTAGAAATCCAGTCTAATATAGTCACTTCTGCAGCTACGTCATATTATTGACTAATGTGGAAGATGCCATTAACTAAAATACCAAGGATTATTCTTTTCAAATAAATATTTAAGCAAGATCTCCCTGATGAACATGATTATTGGCTAGTGTCTGTCCCGGGGCGTAGGGATGAGAATTCAGAATCACACTAAAATTACATATCTGACAATTTATTCTCCTTCACTAATCCTTCCACACATTAATTCCGTTATTTGGAAAATATTTAATAAATGCTACATATAAGAAACTGAGCTAGGCAGCAGGGATATAATTGTGAACAGGAAAAAAAAAAAAAAAAAAAAAAAAAACCAACCAACATCCCAAGTCCATGAAGCTTTGATTGTAGCAGGAATGTTGGCTTAAACAAAAGTAAATTAAATAAGCACACAGAAATAATTACAAGTTCATTCAGAGATGAATCCTAACAGTGTCCCTGAAACATCTCTTAGACCTGTTTTCCCATTGGCATTAAACATATAGTTCTTATCATTTCTCACTTTAAAAATTCACCTTAAATTTCCCACTTATTTCATCTTTTAAAGTAAAACTGAGCTATTTCCAAAATTTTGACTGGGGATAGGGGGTGAAGATGCGAGGAGAGGAAATGAAGGAGAGAGAAAAAAGAAGAGACAGAGGCAGAGGTTGTAAGAATAGGAGATGTGTTTTCAGCTATGACTCCAAATTGGGAGGTGTCTATCTTGCAAAAAAGGTTTTAAACATCTCTCTGCCACAGGACTACTACAAAGGAAATGACAAGTAAGGAAACAGAAAGGCAGTGTCTTAGGTTCAAGGCTGAAAATTTATACTATTACTGTCAGCATTTTTGGAGCATAATGAAAGAAAGAAAAACTTTATTGAAAAACTAATTTACTATAGACTCAAGAGAATGCATACTGAACAAACACATAGGAATAAATGGCCTAACACAAGAGGGGGCAGACATCCTAAGGCAAGAGAGCATGGAGCTAGTTCTATGTGAGAAGGGGTTGCAGATGAGAATATAAACAAACAACAGCCAGCCACACTGATTAAGGGTTATTGTCACTTACTATGTATTCTTTATATTTTACAAAACTTACCAGTTATTATATTTTATATAGCACATGTCCTCCTTCCTTTGGCTAAATTTGTACCATAAATTTACTAAGAGCATTTGGGAGTGAAGAAGAAAAGCATCCTCAAAAGGAGGCATCCATATTTCAGATGCATTACGATTTATGGAAAACAATGTCCAGAATGGCAGGAAGAATAAATTCTTGTTTTAATGCAGCAGTTCTCAAACTAGAAAGTACACTAGAATCACAGGGCAAACTGTGAGAAATCACATTGCCTAGACTCTTTTCTTGACCAATTAAATCTGAGTCTCCAAGGAAGGGAGATAGCCATCAGCCTTTTTTTCTAAAGCTCATCTGATGCTCCAGAGTGCATTCAGGTTTGAGAAAAACTGTTTTTCAAGAATGCATCTGTCACTGTCAAAAAATCTTTTTGTTCCTTACAAAATCCCTTTAGGTATACAAGTAGTGCAAAGGGACATACAGTTATTGGTGCCCACAAGGATAATAACAGATATTAAGCTACATTCTTCATAAAATTCCTTCTAAATGAGTCTTGTATCCATATTTTATATGCTAATCTTGTTTAAAATTTTTAGGTTTTGCTTTCATCTGCAGAAAAATGACCAAATTGTTCAGCATGAATCCAGTATTCCTCACAATTTCCCATTAGTCCGTCTTTCCAGATATTTCTGTTGCCCTCCTCTTTCACATCTCCTGCCCTCTTGCCCCAATGGCAAGAGTGTTCCTCCATGTCCGGATGCTGTCAATAGTATTTTCTATTTCTCTCAGTGATGTCATTTTGCTTTTTTCCCTGGCAAAATT
This sequence comes from Pedetes capensis, assembly GCA_007922755.1. Taxonomy (NCBI): domain Eukaryota; kingdom Metazoa; phylum Chordata; class Mammalia; order Rodentia; family Pedetidae; genus Pedetes; species Pedetes capensis. The sequence goes on along the minus strand of VMDO01014100.1, from coordinate 15,521 downwards.
ATACTCATTCTTCAAAGATTTTTGAGACCTACATAATCCTTTTGCCTATGAAACACTTCTTAAGGCCCCAAATTTCAGGCATAAAAATACTCCATCTTTTAATTTAAGAAAGCTATTATAATACTTACTGTATTGAATAATAGTTACTTGCATAACATTGAGTTTCTTTATCATCTACAGGTTTATTTAGGAAAAGGGATATAGTTTATTTCTTTTTATATTTTTAGAGTTCAGAAGTTAAAGTTTTATATGTGATAACAAGTCATAAATAAAGAAGCTGAATGGATTATATAGTTCCACGATCTTAGTTACACTTTCATTCACTAACTCTAAAAGTAGATAGCTAACTTATCCAATCACTAAAAAGGAAACCACTTTCATGAAGGAAATATAGCAGATGAAGTACTGGTTGCTTTGTGTGCTTACTCTTAAACTATGGCTAAATGGTTGTATATATCTATGAAAAATTAGAAATGTAATCCAGAAATATTAGAAATGTATTATCCACTTGTGTAATGGACAGATATGCTTGCCCACCATGTTCTAGAACCACACTGTTTTAATTAGTATATCTTTGCACTATATTTTAAAAATATGTAAGGCCAATACTCTGTTCATACCATTTTCTTTTTCAAGTTCTGCCTGGATTTTTCATTTACTTTTTCACATTGCTTTTAGAATATGGAATGAATATTTGAATTGATTAACCTGATATCTTGATTGGCAATCAAGTTATGTTTTCCAATTTATTCTAGTCTCCATTTCCTTCATAGTAACTCTTGCAATTTTATATCTCAGGTTTTTTTTTCTTTTTTTAGACATTTTACTGCCATTATATAGAAACTTTTTCTTGATTATATTGTTTTAGCTGTTTGTACATAGCTGTTTTTGTGAATGTAGTTTTGTCATAATATTTTATCAGATGAAAATTTAAATATTATAATGAATAAACTTAAATTCTGGGGCTTTTATTAAATCTCTACATTCTTCAGAATTTTATCTTTTATCTTATTATGGATTAAAATTATTGAATGCATTTTGTTTTAGTACTATACTTTGTTTTGGTGTATAAATATTTTTAAGAATGACGTCTAACAAATATCATATTACAAAACTGAGAAAGACTATAGAGATAATCTAAGATAACACAGTCTTTGTGCTAATAAGGGAATAAGACCTAGCTTGACCAAATAAATTGCTCACAATCTCACATTTAGGTAAAGCCAAAGTTAAAGCTGCAAGTACGCTTAAGTTGTAATCTGATACTCTTTCTTCTACACAATAGGGAGTGGAGAAGGGGTGGGAAGGAAGAGGTTGAGGAAACTAAAAAGGAACTAGATGGGGGAAAAAGAGGACTAAATTGGAAAATAAACCTAATTTCACAGTTCCAACCATCAGTTTTCCTTAGAATATCACAGGACAGATTTTAGAATCATTTAAAATAAGCAGTAAAATGATAGTAAATGTGTGGTTAGTCGATGTATGCAAACTAAAAACACATTTCAAAATACAGCAGATACTTATTATTTGGGGGTTTTGCAATTGTAAATTTGTCTGTTTGACAAAATTTCTTCATACCCCAAAATCAGTACTAGTGATGCTTTCATGGTCATTCATAGACCTGTGTAAAGTATTATGTGTAACATTTTCATGCTAATTTTGCTGTTTGAAATGCTTCCAAGCCTGATCCTGAATTGCCATGCAGTATTCCTAAGTGCAAAAAGCCTGTGATGTGCATGATGGAGAAAATGGATGTGTTAAGTAACCTTCTTCAGTCATGAGTTATAGTGCTGTTGGGTGTCAGTTCCATATTAATGGATCAATAATAAATATTAAACAAGGTGACTTTAAACAAAAACACACATAAAACAACTACTGATGGGGTGATGAAATTACTGTGACCAGAAGCTCATAGGAACTCAATTGTATTTCCCCTAGGAGCAAGTGTTCAATATTCACTAATTTAGTGTTCATGACAACATTATTAATAGGATTATAGTGTGAGTAAAGAGCAATGACTATTATTGCTGTTGTGTCACCTAATAGTTCACTGGTGCCAAAATTTAGCCACCATTTGGGAAAAAAGGGCATATTAGTAAAGGGCAATGCCATGTTTTCTGGACAAATTCTGAAAGTAATTGGTTACAGGGTTAGTGATTCATTCTATATATTTGTTACTTTTGAATACAATATTTTTAAATCCTAAATTCACTTCTTTTCTTTCACTTACTGCATGAAATTCCCTTTAAACTCCTAATTAATGTTTAAAATGTGTGACATTTTTAATTAAGTTCCAATAAAATATGTATGTCACAATTTTCAGTCTTTTTTACAGGTGACATGCTATTCACAAGTTAGAATAAATCATAACAAATTTGCAAGCCTGCTTCCTATATTTTTAAACTTTAAAATGAAATATTATATCATAATGTTTTTACACTTCTACCACATGACATTGCATATAGTTTTGTCTTCTAAAAATTTGTGACCCCAAAATTAACCACATCATCACACCTTTAAGAAAAAATTTATACCTATCAATTATTCTGTGAAATATCTCATAATATAAATGTTGTATAGTGAAACTGTTCCACTGCTTCCTAAAATTAATATATTAAGTAGATGCTTATAATTATTAGCCTGCAGCTGTAGCCCTGTGGCAGCCGATCCTGTCAGATCTCCGAAGCTAAGCAGGGTCGGGCCTGGTTAGTACCTGGATGGGAGACTGCCTGGGAACACCAGAAGCTGTAAGCTTGGGAGAAGGACCTAGCAACCCCCTCCCAAAAATCAATCTGCCATTGAAAACCCTATGAACAGCAGAGAAGCACTGACAATAATGTTGCCCATGTTGTACAGAGGGTTGCTATGAGTCGGATACCGACTCGACGGCACCTAACAACAACAACAACAATATAATTATTAATCTGGCTTCCAGTTACTAGGTCTATTTATCAGTTCATTGAATTAACATTCACTAGGCATAATGTTCACTTTTGATTAATTAGGAATTCAAAGGAGAATTCATATACATGCCTTATCTCTAGAAACTCTGAGTCTGATTGGGCATATATATATATAATTATAACATGCTGCCATTAATTCAGCAATAGAGACCTCCACAGGATACTATGGAAGTACCGAGGATAGATTCTGTATCAAGAAGTCAACATGGGTTTTGTGGACATTGATGCAGCAGGTATAAGGACTGAATGGATAAATAAGAGTGAGCCACACAAAGGGATGAGAGTGTATGTAAAGAATTTTATGCAAGAGGGTAACACATGAGCAAAGAAACAGAAGCAAGAAAAACATCATATGAGAGGGATACTATTAGCAGCCTGGAAGAACAAAAAATGTAGAGGGTATCAGTCATAAGAAGTCTGCCTAAATCAATCTGTATGTCAGGGTAATAAAATTGACCTATCTCATTGGTCCTGAGCAATCATGAGAGATTCTGTAAGGTAGACAGAATACTCTGATAGATACCTACAGCAGATTTCTGAGGGGCCCACCATAGAGACCATATAGGAAATCTCTATGTTCTTCTATTTATAGTGGTACCAAACAACTACAAAAACATAGACAGAGCTCATTTTCATGGCAAGATAAAAAATACAGTTTTGGATAATGATGAATTTCAAGTGTCTAAATGGGGTTCCATCTGAGATCTTTCTGGCCAATGGACACTGTTGTCTAAAGCTAGGGGAAGAATTCTTTAGAGGGTCTGGTGTTGGAAGTCATTACTTGATGAGAATGGAGCAGACAATTAGAAAGGGTCTGAAATTTGAGTTGAAGCAACATTTAACAAAGGGTGAAAGAAGAGGAGCCTCTGAGTAGAGAGGTCAGATCAGAATCAGAATAAAGAAAATCATAAATACAGTGGCACCAAAATCCAAGGGAAGTTTAAGATTGGGGTGGTGAACTAATAATGAAAAATGTAGCAGAAGGAGAATTTTTGGAGACCAAAAATAATGCCTCTTCAAATTGTTAATAGATGAATTCATGGCATCAATTCCATTAGAAAAGAGGGTAGAAACCATACAGCAAGGAGTTCAGTAATGTGACAAGAAAGGAAAGGGAGACAATAAATGTAGAATATTCTTAGGAAACAGTGATGAGAGGTGAGAGGTGACTGTTGATGGGAGCTGCAGAGGAGAGAAGAATGAAAGGCTTTCTGTGGGTAGCAGTGTTTTGAGCACATTCCTTGGATGAAAGGACCAAAAAGAAATTGAGATTTTAAACACAGGAAAGAGAAAAGCTATCTGGTGGACCAAACTCCATAGCACGCTTGAAGGCAAGGCAGTGATGGAGGGCTTAAATTCTGAATAGGAGTGACATATCCTTAGGGCCCTGGGGAATCTATACACATGAATATGTTTTATAGGTAGGGAAACCAAGAAGATAGGAAGTCAGGCCTGAGAAAAGAAATTGGCGCAGTGATGAAGGTAAGGTCATACCCTGAAAATGAGAGAGACTGGCATGATGAGGCAGGAAGTGGAAGAAAGGCAAGGGAATTTGGATGGGTATTGTGAGAAATGAAAAACAAAGTAAATCATCCACAATTAAAAAGAGTGACAGAAAATGGTAAAACCTCAGGTGAGGCCAATCGAATTGTAATGCTGTGAGACTCTCTGTTTCTGTGATTTTTTCTAAAACAAAAACAACAACAACAACAAAAAAACTTAGCAACTTAGCCACTGTGCCTAAAGATCAGAAAAGGTGAATTCCAGCACTTGTTTTTGGAAGAGCAGGGGCTGGGGAGTGGTGCTCAGAAAAGATGGGTTATGAGGAAATCAAAAACACTTTTTGAACAATGGTGGGCTTTGGGCTTTAGGATTTAGAACAGGAAGGGGAACCAGAGAAGCATTAGTAACGTGGAGAACATACAGAATCAAAGCACTGGAGGGCATAAGTCCATGATTTCAAGGAGCAGGTCTTCAGAGAGTGAGCTTATATGAGAGCTCAAATGGTACAACATTATGATAGGAGATTTCTTTAAACAACATACACAAAACTTAAAATGAAAGGGAGTTCCGTGGTTTAAAAGTCAGCACAATTACAAACAAACTGTAATATCTGAGACTTTTTAAAACATTCCTCCAGAGTTCTGTCCCATGAGTGCTGCAGTGTTAAAGCACACATCATCCTTAGGGGATCAGTTCTCCTACTACTGAAATTCAGTCACCTTCACTGGGGAGCACAACATTTGTTTAGAGGCGTAAAGCAACACTGCACAGCACTTTCTGAGAAAACGAAGAATATAATATCCAAATGAGATTACAAGAGGGGTTTAGGTAGGCAAGATATAATTACTCAAGCTGGAGTAACCAGGATGCCAAAGCTGACTTTCCAGCATCAGCAAGAAGACGCATGGGATCTTCAATGACCACTAATAGTCAGTGATTTTTTCATTTCATATACAAGAAAGTTGATTTGTCTGTTTATCTTACTCAATGCAATGGTCTTTAGAAAAATTTAAAAATAAAGCAGTCAATTTATCACCCAATTAATCTACTAGGAAGACTAACGAAAATCTCATTGAGGGATAGAGGAACATAAAAACACTGTTTAAAATTTCAGTTCCCGCCTTTCACTTCCCAGTGGTCACATTGGAGTTGTATCACCTCTAATTTCATTTGATTCAAGACAAAGACAAAATAGCCATATTCTTTTAGAACAAAAATGAACAGCCATGTGGATTTTTTACATAGTACTCTCCTTCGGCAAAAAGCCACAGAACTTTTTTAAAAAATTGTTTCCAAGGATGAAAGTGACTTTGCCAAGCAAAGTGGCTTCAAAACAGGCCTCAAAAATACTAATAGAAAGACAGATGGTTCTACTAAGAGCTTGGCTGCCAAAATGAAAAAAAAAAAAAAAAGATAGTAAAAAAAAAAAAGAGTGATGCTATCGAAGCTGCCTGCAAAGTTATCTGGTGACTACAAATACTTTTGTCCCATAGCAAGTGCTAACTCTGCCTCCAGGGCTGATATAGCCAAAATACTAACTTCTCCACATCTGATCTCCCTGTATTACCACCCCTCCTAAATAAAATCTGTCAGTGCCAAGTCCCACAAAACAGCACAAGCGTGCACTTGATTCTGACTGACTGCTCTGCAGAAGCAAAATATTGCAAAGAAGAACTCCTATTTACGCACAAGGAAAATTGCTTTTCTTTTCAAAACTGCCTGTCACATTTTCTTTTTCTAATTCTCCTTTTCCTCCTCCTCCCTGTCACCAAATGGCCCCTGGGCCCTATGAGTTTAGATGATACAAACTCAATTTGTATAAAGGAGGCAAGAAGCAGCACCCCAGAGAGGTGAAGATAGTTTGCAAGGATAGAGAAATAATCCAGTCAAGACACGGTGCAATTTTCTTCCAAACTACTACTACAATAATACCTCCATTTTATTTCCTTCAGGGCAACTGTCATTTCTTTTTAACCAGATTGCTACTAGATATAATAGAAACTGAAATATTATATGGTCACTGACTCTTCCTTTCAATGGCTCATTTCACTACTGCATTTTTACTTTTACATGATGTGTTTATTGTTGGCATTGTTACTAGGATACAATCACTTTCAAATGATGTAGAATTAAGACCTCTGTCGTTTTAAGACAATGAAATTTCATTCTCAATGTTATGCAGATTTGAATTAGAATTCTTGTATAACAGAAGATTTTATTTGCAAAACTGAAGTATTACATTCTTATAAAGCAACATTTTGATATACATTAAATTTACATAAAATTTCAACCAAAATGATGACATTTATTATAAATATAATACATGTTAAACAAAGCATATTTCTGACTTTAAAAAATCTCCATTAAAAAGCTGATAATCACAGAAACTTAAGCGTAGCAAAAAATGTGTAAAATCAGAAAGCAACTGTGAAAGAGTATAAGAGAAACACAGCTATTTTATTGGTTATAGTTTTAAGCTGAATAAAAACCTTAAAAACCTAATGATTAAGATATTTTAAACAGTGTGGTGCATCCCTGTAATCCCAGCGATTTGGGAGGCAGAAGCAGCAAGATTGGAAGTTCGAGACCAGAGGCAGTCTGTGTAATTTAGCAAGACCCTGTCTTGAAAACAAAAACAAAAACAAAAGCAAACAAAAAAACCCCTCAAACTGCATTATTTAGGGTTCAGTTCTATTCTTAATATTATCACCATTTCTCAAAGCAATATTTTCTACAGATGTTGCCTGAGAGAACCCCAATTTTTCTTTATGATACAATTCTGTATTTCCTCAAATATGTGTGACTATTTGTACTATTATCAAGGTTCTTGACAACAAAACAGCATGGTTCATAGGAGTATGCACAGCTGTCTGTTCACATGAACAGAATCAGTCTTTGCAAATAATAATAAAATTTTATTTTATATCATACATTTCTGTCAATTGTCAAGAAAATAAAAGAGAACACAAAATATAGAGTTCAACATGAGGTATAATATAGTTTTCAATTACATTTCTCAGGAATCCATGATTAGAAAATTTAATAAAATTCACTATTATTTACTTCTGATTTATAATGTTTTGCTCAATGGCTTAAAATAGACAATTACTAGGGATTGTATGTGATACTAATCTCATTTAAACAGATTGTTTTTAGAAGTTACATCTTAAAATTATCAATTGGGAGGAGGGATGAACTAGGGTGACTGCTAATGAGTATGGGGTTTCTTTTGGGTATGATGACAATAGTCTGAAGTTAGTGGTGATGATTACAAAACATTGTGATTATAATGAAAACCACTGAGCTGTATATGTTAAAGGGGTGAATTTTATTGTGTGTGAATTCTATCTTAATTAAAAATAACCAAAGCAAAAAACAAATCTTACAACATTAGATACCTCCAGTATTGTCTGAAGCAGGAAAGAGCATGCTTTGAAATAGTCAAGTTTTGTATTAGAATATAGTAGTATTTTATAGTTTGATAAAGTATCTGTATATATGTTAGTTTATTTACACATTATGTAGCCTCTTGGAGATTAGTAGGTCAGATTGTTGTTGTTGTTGTTAGGTGCCCTCAAGTCGGTATCCGACTCATAGGGACCCTCATAGGGTTTTCAGTGGCTGACTATTTCAGGATTGCCTTGGGAGTGGATTGCCAGGTCCTTCTCCCATTTTTGTGGTGCTGGGAATTGAACTCCGACCTCAGAGACTGCAGTGCAGTGCTCTACCAACTGAGCTAAATCCCAGCCCTAGGTCAGATTAGGTGTTGCAATTTCCAATTTTATTAATAAGGAAAAGTGATAGGAAAACAAATAGTTTTGGGGACTTGGACATGATCACACAGTCATAAGTTCTTTGATTCTCCCCAACTAGTTATAGAACAAAATACAGCAATATTATGAAATAAAAGTACTAATTCATATAAACATCAAAACATTGCAACAAAATTCCCACATAATTTCCCACTGTAAACAAAAGGATCACATTTAAATAATCTTTAAACGATAAAATTCCACAAAAAATAGAGGGCAGTGCTGAGGATGTAGTTCTGTGGTAGAACATCTGCCTAGCATGCTCAAGGCCTTGGGTTTGATCCCCAGCACCACAAAAAAAAAAAAAAAAGATAAGATAAGATTCTACAATTTTAAGAATTTTTAAAGCAAGGGTAGGACTATGATTGATTTTACTTTTAATTTTTATATTTCATTTTGCGTTATGTTTTCCGTACAAAATATTTTTCAAATATTCCATACTTATATACATATATCTTACTTTAAGAATATGAAAACTGATAAAAACATATGACAGGAAGATATTTAATGCAGGAATTTCCATCCTGTTTAACTGCTTGATAGGTCCTGAAGATATTAAATTGCTTACTTTGATGGATAATAGGAAAAATTCTTTGATACATCCCTAAAGAAAGATTGACAATAAAATGTAAATTTTTTACCCCAACACACTTAGTTTTCATAAAAACTTTATATTGTTAACATTTACTTCAAAATATCCTGAAACCACTTCTAATTATTTGATCTTTATTGTTTCTTAAATATATTTTCTACTCCACTAGTGGTTATTCCAAGCCAGGAGCATTGGATTATGAACTATTTTAATATTTTCTATTTGTTGGCCATGTTAATTTACACTTTCCCACTAGATTTAAATTTTTTTCCAGGCAAGAAGACTTTTATTTTACTTGTTTCAAATTTTGGACTATGTGGTATAGCTGTAAACTTCCAGAAGTAAACACAAGCATAAGCAGTAAACTAATTTTGGACAAGGGCCCCAATAGCACACAATGTGGAAAGAGTAGTCTCTTCAATAAATGGTGCTGGAATAGGATACAATTAATAGAGTAAAGAGAGAGCCCACAGAATGGGAGAAAATCACTCAATTTTACAACTATACAACTGCCAGAGAATTAATTTCTAGAACATATAAAGAACAAAAAAAATTAAACAACAAAATAATCCATTCAGTAAATGGACAATTGAACAGACAGTTCTGAAAAGAAGTACAAATGACCAATAAATACAAGAAAAATTGCTCAACATCCTTAGCAATCAATGAAATACAAATCAAAACTACACTGAGATTCTATCTCACCCCAGTCAGAGAGTCTATCATCAACAAAACAATTGGTAGTGAGCATGTAAGGACAGAAGAACTCTAATACATTGCTGGGGTACCATAAATTAATAAAGACTTTATGGAAATCAGTATGAAGGTTCCTTAGAACACTAAAAATAGAACTACCAGTGACCCAGTAATACCACTCCTGAGTCTATAGCCAAAGGAATCCAAGTCAACATACCACAGAGACACCTGCACTTCCATGTTCATTGCTGCACTGTTCACAATAGTCAAGATATGGAATCAGCCTAGATGCCCACCAATAGATGAATGTATAACAAAGTGGTATATATACACAATAGAATTTTATTCTATTATTCTGTAAAGAAGAATAAAATTATGTCATTCTCAGGGAAATGGATGAAACTGGAGATCATTATAGTAAGTGACATAAACCAGACTCAGACAAATACCACGTTCTCACTCATATGCAGTTATCTAGATTTACTTATTTTTTTAAAGTATACATATTTGTATGTGGCATTTGAAAGTATAAGTGGATATATTGTGGGGAGAACAGTGGTGCAAGGTGCAAGCAACAATGGGGGTAATAAGGGGGTAAATAAGAGCAAAGTACATGATATAATTGTATGAAAATGCCATAATGAAACCCATTATATAACATTATTGTTGTTAGGTGCTGTCAAGTCATGTCTGACTCATAGCAACCCTCATAGGGTTTTCAATGGCTGATTGTTTTAAGATTGCCTCAGGAGTGGATTATCATGTCCTTTTCCCATTTTTGTGGTGTTGGAGATCAAACCTAGGTCTTCAGAGTGTGGAGCAGCATTCTACCAACTGAGCAAAACTCTAGCCTGACCCATTATATTGTATGCTAATTAAATTTTTAAAACAATTAAAAATAAATGGTGCTGGGAAAACTGGATAGACATGTGCAAAAGATTGAAATTGGACCCTTATTTTACACTATAAAATATCAATTCAAAAGGGATTAAATACCTAGATATAAGTCCTGAAATCATAAAATGTCTGGACAAAAACCAGGTGAAAAACCTCCTTGACATTGGCCTTAGCAATGACTGAATAATCACACCCAAAGCACAGACAACAAAAGTAAAAGTAGCAAGTGATACTACATCAAATTAAGTAGTTTCTGCATAACAAAAGAAACAGTAAATAAAATGAAAAGGTACTCTATGGTTACCAAGAAAATTCTGGAGCTAAGATCCAAAATATATAAAGAACTCACACAACTCCATAGCTAAAACAGAACAAAGTAACAAAAAAACCCAATTTGAAAAATGGACAAAAACTTGAATAAATATTTTCTCAAAGAAGATATAAAAATGGCCATCAGGTATATGAAAATGTGCTCAACACCAGTAATCATCTGAGAAATGCAAATCAAAACCACAATGAGATATCACTTCCAACCTATTAGCATGGCTAGTATCAAAAAATATAAATAAAAATAAAAGCACATGTTGCCAAGGGTGTGTACAAAGGGAACCTTTGTATGCTATTGGTAATGCAAATTAGTACAGTCATTATAGAAAACAGTATAGCAGAAGTCCCTAAAAATTAAAAATAGATCTACTAAGTGACCTGGAAAACCTTCTTCTGGTTATATAGCCAAAGAAAATGAAATCAGTACCTGCACTCGCACGCATCATCACTGTGTGATAGCTGTATTATTCACAGTAGCCAAGATAGGGAAACAAGCTAAGTGTCTTTGATGGAGAAATGGATAAAGAAAATCACACACACACACACACACACACACACACACACACACACTGTGTACACTACTCTGCTATCTTTGTATTACTTTCAAAGTTGAATTGAATTATGGTAGGAATGTGTACCATGCTCAAAGGATAATGTTAATCAAATGAAAACTAGTGCCACCATGAGATAGGAAAAGACAAAGAAAATGGTGGAAGCAAGGCTGTCATTCAAGGAGTCCAAACACATTTTTAAGTGGTATTTAAAATTTGAGAACACTGTGGAGGTATGAGGACTCCAGAGGAATAAGTGTGCAACAGAACCGCCAACACACTTAACAACTACACACATTCATGGTAAGTGTGAGATGCATGATATTGTGTGTGATGTGTACAAGGGAAGATCTGGGAGGCTTCCACAGCAACAAGTCCTGCTGCTTCTGTTATGGTGTTGGAACAGTTTACATACTCCCCACAGAAGTGCAACAATGTGCACTTGCCTGTAATCCCGGAGACTTGAGAGAAGGAGGTTGGAGTATCAAAGGTTTGAGTCCAGAGGCAACTTGTGTAATTTAGAGAGACCCTGTCTCAAGGTAAAAAATTAAAAAAGGGGGAACCATACCCTGGGTTCAACCCCTAGTATTGCCAAAAAAGTTTTTATCCCAAGATGTGTATATGTTTTCGGTACCCTCTGTATATGTACAATGGAATATATTCAGCTTTAGAGAAATAAAGGAAATCCTACAGGTCTCAACAATGTGGATGAAACTGAAGGACATCATACTAGGTGAAATAAACCAGATACACAAAGAAAAGTTTTACACTGTTTCATTTATATGTAGAAATCCTAACAAAAGTAGAATACATAGAAACAGAATATAGAACAGTAGTTACTGTGGACTGAGAGTGTGGGAGGATATAGGTTAAAGAGTACAAAGTTCCAGTTATATAGAATAAATAAATCTAGAGATATAATGTAGATCATGGGAACTACAGTTAATATTTTATTCTATACTGGATATTTGTGAAGCCATTAAGTTTTCCAGGCTCTTACCACACATAAAAAAGAGGGTGGCTATATGGTGATGGATATGCTAATTTCCTTGGCTCTGTGTGTGTGTGTGTGTGTGTGTGTGTACACACATATGTATATGTGTGTATATATACACATATGTATATGTATATGTATATATATATACACCTGAAGCCATATATACACACACACATATATACATATACATATATATATATACACATATGCGTGTGTGTGTGTGTGTGTGTGTGTGTGTGTATACCTGCATCCGTAGCCCTGTGGCATCAGATCCCGTCAGATCTCGGAAGCTAAGCAGGGTCCGGCCTGGTTAGTACTTGGATGGGAACACCAGTTACTGTAGGCTTAGGAGATGGACCCAGCAACCCACTCCCAAAAATCAATCTGCCATTGAAAACCCTATGAACAGCAGCGAAGCACTGACAATAGTGTTTCCTCTGTTGTTTGTAGGGTTGCTATGAGTCAGATACCCACTCTATAGCACCTAACAACAACAACAAACATATAGATAGACACACACAAAAACATATACACACAGTTCACTATGTATAACTCTCCAAGCAAAATACATTCATTCATTCATTCATTCATTGAGTGCTCACTTTGTGCCAGGTATTGCTACAGTTTATAGAGACATTGACGCATAATAAGGTGCTATGGAAAAATTAAAATAGGCGCAAAGGAAAAAGAATGTTGGGATGGAGGCTGCAGGTATAAATGTGGAATCAATGAACTGACAGTACAGTGACACACGAAGACCTCATGGAGGTGAGATAATCAGCTTCCTGGTTTTGTTGGGAAAAGTATTCCACACAAATGGTAGAGGGGTTACTAAAAGTTTAAGGTAAGAATGTAAGTACTGTGTTTGACATACAAGGTTTGTTTCTCTTGTCTGTATGCCATGTAACTATCTCAGTAGTTTGAAATTATTTGTCTGTCGCAGGGGCTAAGATGCCTCAAGGACAGGGAAATAGCTAACTCATGTTGGTATTCATAACATACTATTTAATGTCTCATATGTTTACTGATTATTTTAAAATATATTCACTATTAGAAAAGAATAGTTACTTTCTTCTTGTAACAGTGACTAGTTTATCAAACTATCCCTCTTATACATTGGATCTTGGGCCTTCCTATATCTTCATTCAGCATTCATGATTTTTCCTCAGTGTAATACCCTGAACTCTAGCAAATAACTGAAGCCATCCACTCCCATGCCCACTTAATGCACTGCCTTCCTCATATCCCAGTTTTAGTGTTGATATTTTTTGCCTATCATTAGGTGGGGAGACAACAACTCTGAGGTGTTCATAATGAAATAACCCAACATTTGCTGTTACATGTTATTTGTGATAAAAACGCAAATCTTGATTACTCAAATGGAATGAATGCAAATGTACGAATAATCAGAAAATAAGTTCAAATGTGAAGCATTGTGTGCTATTAAGTACATTTTAACTCTGGGTTACCTCAGTTACCAGCAATCTATAAAGCAATGTATCTTGAAGGTACAGAAATACATGAGATACAAAGCTTTATTTGATTTTGTATTTCCCCCACCCTCAAAAAAACCTCACAAAAATTAAAGATTTTGATTAAAAATTCAAGTAAATAGCAACATCCTTAAACATTGTATACTATTTTGATGCAGAAAATAAGTATGATTATACATTAATATGACTTTTATCCAATATCCCCCAGTGTAATTTCACTTTTTCTGTTAGAAAGTGCTAGGTTGGTATGAATGGATCATGTTTGGCATTTGTTTGTTAGTTTATAGCATAAAAAGAAAATAAAAAGGCATATTAGTGGGAAGACAACAACAAGGCAACTTTCTTACAAACAAAAACATTTCAAAGAACTCCCCTAAATGCAACCACATTAGGGCAAATTAATGTCTAGTCCCATTCCTGGAGATGTGAGCAATCATACTCTTTGAATAATAATGTCCATTGCTTAACTATCTGATGGAAAATGGCGCTCAGATGCTTGTCTAACTGTGCTACAGCTAAGAACACTTTACCAGCAAGGCACTCACTAGAACATTTGTCATTGAAAATAAAACATGTGAAATTACCAGAAAGGCCATGGTAGATATTTCTTGAGTTGAAAATGTGAAATATTTTTGTAACTGGACAACCCATTGAAAAACAGTGTCATTTATATAATTAGGAGTTTTGAATTTTCTCATCAAGAAGAAATATTGTACAACATATCATCACAGATACATTCAGCAAGGAGTTTTACATTACTTACAATGATCTTAGCAAAGTATGGCTAATGTTACTACTTTGCTAAATTTACTTCATGCTTTCTAGAACAAAGCACTGCCATTTGCCTACACATGCCAACATTTAAATAAAGATGGATTCTGCAATAATGTATTCTTGATTACAAATAATTTTTAAGTCATCACTCTTATGACAATTCTAACTTTACACTGACATTTTTTTGAAGAAAAGAAAACAACAGATTGACTACATAAATTTTTTCTATTCACCTGCTCTTTATCAAAAGTATTTTGGTATTATTAGTGATGAATGTTAGAATTATGAATGTTAGAATCTATTTTATTTCCCTCAGCTTATTGCATGGTGCATTTTTATGTTGACTGTAGCATACTTTTATTTTTCCTCATTACCTCACAAAATCCCAAGGGGCTGGAGGTATGACTCAGTGACAAGAGCATTTGCCTATTATGTGTGAGGCCTGATCCTTAGCACTACCAACCAAACCAAACCAAACCAAACAACAAACAAAAACAAACCAAAAAAAGCCCTATGAAATAGATACTTTCATTACCACTAATTTACAGAGATTGCAACTGGTACCTGCTTAAAGCTGGACAGACAGCAAATAAAAAGCTGGAACTCAGATCCAAGAAGCCTACCTACAAACAAGGCTTTAACCAATATACTTCCTATCACTCAATAAAGGATGTAATACATATAAATAATCTTATATATCAACATAAATCACAACTATAATTAAGAATACTAAAATTTATATATAAAATTTTTTAAAGGATAAAAACTACATTAAAAAATTTAAAAGATTAAAAAAAGATGCATACAAAATGTGATATGAAGAGAAAGAATAAATAAAATGACAGACTTAAGTTTAATTACAATAAATGTAAGTGGTCTAAGCTCATGCATTCAAAAACAGAGACCAAAAGAATCA
>VMDO01014099.1:0-55826 GCA_007922755.1 Pedetes capensis | reverse complement strand
GACCGGAAGCTATTTGGGAAAGCGGCCATCGCCACTACTCTCCCAGGTGCCTCGCCGGAGTGGCTCCTGCCGGTAGATCACCCCATCCAGGTCCCTTTCAGCATGCATGAATACCCCACACTGTCGTGTGCAGATGCAGGGGGTCCCACCGCTCGGGTCTGGCGCCCTCATGCGACCTGGGGTCTGGAGGGGCCTCCCGTTAATGTTTTTCCAAGTCCCTGTTGGGACCAGCATGGGCCCTTCTCTGAAGCGCAGAGTGCCAGCCGCGGTTCCTGGTGGCGTCTGTTGATGTGTTCATCGCAAGCGCCTCCAAGAAGTTTTTCCAAGTTTCAATCCCACGCCCCGCAAAGACCTGGCTCTTTCCTACTGGACCTACAGTCCAAAAGAATAATTTTGAGAGTTGTAGTTAAGGTTTATCTCATGGTAGGAGGTTTGCCAGAAGTGCGGGGCTTCTGCAGAGGACTGACATCATGCTATAACCGCATTTCGTTATTGTAGTTTCTGGCTGTTTGCGGTTGCTTGGCTATCTGTAGTGGAGTGTGGGCCCTCAGAATCCACGTGCAGGCTGGCCTGGAGAGTCCTCAGATGGCAGACAACAGGTCCACGAGGGCCGCAGGTCTCTTGTTTGCCACAGGGCAGCAGGGCACCTTCCAGGCTGGTTCTCTACCTGCCTTCCTGCAGTAGTCGTCAGTTGGGACAGATGGAGTGAGATGCGTGGTCCCCAGAAGGCAAAGATCTGGAGAGGAGGCTGTGTTCAAGCTACAGTGTAGGGGAAGTAGGGGACAGAGAGGGCATGGCCAAGGGGTGGGGCGAGAGGGATGAGGCTAGAAGGGGAGCAGCCAGAAGGGGTGGGTGCTGGGTGGCATCGAATTAGCTTGTTGACATCCACCAGCACACCTTTCTGAAAGCTTCCTTGAAACCCCGGCGTGCCTGTAATGAGCGAGGGGTACAGCTCAGTGTACAGCACTTGCAAAGCATGTAAGCGGGAGGCTCTGGGTTCAAGCCCCAGTATCACAAAAAGGTTTTAAAAAAAGAAAGAAAAGGAAAGGAAATTAGTCACCCTTCTCCCCAAGTTACTGTCAGTGGAGCCTTTTCCTCCTTGGAGCCAGTATAATGATGATGATGAGTAAATATTCCATTTTTCTACAAAATGTTTCAACGAAGAGTTAATCCTCAATGTGGTTTGCTTTAAGTCTGTCCATTGATTGATTGACTGATAGCAGTGCTGGGGCTTGAACCTAAGGCCTCGTGAATGCTGGGCAAATGCTGTATCCCTAGGCTACATCCCCAGTGCATAAGCTTTTCCTTTTGCAAAAAGATTGTAATAAAACTTAGATAAATGCTCATAACCAAACTATCACAAATTTTTTTCTTTTCTCCAGCAGCAATAAAAGCTATTTTTCCAATATTTGTTTATGTCTAAGGGTTACCTTAAAACTAGCAATATATACCGTTTATATGTTAATGATCATATAAAGATCTCAATAAAATAATATTTGATTATTCCAGAAAATTATTATATAAATTTCCAGAAAATTATTTAAAAGTTTTATATTTCAATAAACAGTTTTTATGTGTTTTCATGCAGAGAAATTTCAATGAGGCAGTACAGAAAGCCAGGAAAGATTAAAGGGATATGGGAAGGACAGGAGCCCCTAATCCTACTGACTGAGACTCAAGAAAATCTCACAAATGAGATTATGGGCCATTTTTACAGTCAAAACACAGGCCTTCTTGGGTGTGGTGGTGCATTCCTATAATCCCAGCAACTTTGGGAGCCTGAGGCAGGAGGATTGAAAGTTTGAAGCCAGAGGCAGTCTGAGCAATTTAACCAGACCCTGTCTCAAAATAAAAAGCAAAAAATGGGTGGGAGTGCAGCTCAGTGGTAGAGGGATTGCAAAGCAGGTGGGAGGCCCTTGATTCAACCTTGCAGTACCACAAAACAAAACCCACAACCACAGGCCTAGACTTCCTCAGGAAAAATTTATTTGACCCTTTGGCCTATGCATCTTATGAGCACTCTTTTGTTATTTATAAACCAGTATAATGGGCCTCTTCAACCACTCTGGGGTCTCCTTAGTTGTTAGGTGCCATGAAGTAGGGTCTAACTCATAGCAACCCTACATATAACAGAATGAAGCACTCCCCAATTCTGTGCTAGGCACATGATCATTCCTATGTTTAAGACCATTGTTGCAGCCACTGTGTCAGTCATGTAGTTGAGGGTTTCCTTTTTTTCATTGACCTGCCACTCTCCCAAACATGATGTCCTTCTCAAGGGATTGGTCTTTTCTGACATGTCCAAACTATGCCAGATGCAGTCTAGTCATCCTAGCTTCCAAGGAACACTCTGGTTGCACTTCTTCTAGGATAGATCTTTTGGTTCTTTTTGCCATCTATGGTATATTAAATATTCATCTCCAGCACTATAATTCAAAGCATCAGTTCTCCTCCTGTCTCCCTTACTCAACATCTAGCTTTCACAATTTTATGATGCAACAGAAAGTACCATGGCATGGTTCATGTGCACCTTCATTTTCAATTTGACATCTTTACTTTTCAGCAATTTACAGAAGTCTTTTGCAACAGCTTTTCCCAATGCAATGTGTCTTTTGATTTCTTGACAGCTGCTTCCTTGAGTGTTGATTGTAGAACCTAGAGAAGCAAAATCTTGGACAGCTTCAGTCTTTTCTCCATTTATTGTGAAGTTGCATACTGACCCAGTTGTAAGGATTTTTGTTTTACTGATATAGAGGCACAATCCCTACTGAAAGCTGTGTCCTTTGATCTTCACTAGTAAATGTTACAAATCCTCATCACTTTCAGCAAGCAGAGTTGTGTCATCTGCATAATGCAGGTTGTTAATGAGTCTTCCTCCAATCCTGATGCCACATTCTTCTTCCTAAAGTCTAGCTTCTTGGATTATTTGCTCAGCATAGAGATTGAAGAGATATGGGGAAAGGATACATCCCTGAAGAATACCTTTCTTGATTTTAAACCAGGCAGTGTTTCCTTGTTCTGTTCGAATAATTGCCTCCTGCTCCATGTACAGATTCCTCATAAGTACAATTAGGTGCTCTGGTATTCCCATTCTTCCCAGTGTCATCCATAATTTGTTATGATCCACACAGTCAAATGCCTTTAGATAGTCAATAAAACATAGATAGACATCTTTCTAGTATTCTCTGCTTTTGGCTAATATCCATCAGACATCAGCAATGATGTCCTGGTTCGACACCCTCTTCTGAATCAGGCTTGGTTTTCTGGCAGTTATCTATATACTGCTATAGTCATCTTTGAATGATCTTTAGTAAAATTTTGCTTGTGTGTGATATTAATATCATTTGATAGTTTCTACCTTCAATTTGATCCCCTTTCTTGGAAATAGGCACAAATATGTATCTCTTCCAGTCAGTTGGCCAGGCATCTGTTTTCCAAATCTCTTAGCATAAACAGCTGAGGACCTTCAGTGTTGTTTGTTGAAACACCTCTATTGGTATTCCTTCAATTCTTAGAGCCTTGGTTTTCACCAATTCCTTCAAGGCAGCTTCCACTTTATCCTTCAGTACCACTGGTTCCTGATCATATGCAACTTCTTCAAATTGTTGGTTAGTCACCAATTCTTTTTGGTATAATGACTCTCTGTACTCCATCTCGTTTTGATGTTTCCTGTGCCGTTTAATATGTTCCCTATATAATCCGTCACTATTGCCACTCGAGGCTTAAAATTTTTCAATTCCTTAATCTTGAGAAAAACAGATTGTGCTCTTCCCTTTTTGTTTTCTATCTCCAGCTGTTTGCATGTCATTATATTTGATTTTGTCTTCTCGAGCTACCCTTTGAAATCTTCCATTTAGTTCCTTAGTTTCATCATGTCTTCATTTTACTTTAGCTGCTCCATGTTTCATGGGCAAGTTTCAGAGTCTCTTTTGACATGAAATTTGGTCTTTTCTTTCTTCATGTCTTTTAAATAACCTTTTCTTTCCTCACAAATGATGTCTTTGATATCATGCCACAACTCAACTGGTCTTCAACCAATAGTTTAATGCATTAACCTGTTCTTGAGGTGGTCTCTGAATTCAGATGGGATATACTCACAGTCATACCTTGGCTTTTGTACACTTGTTCTAATTTTCTTCAGTTTCAGTTTGAACCTGCATATTGAGCAGCTGTTTGTCTGATCCACAATCATCACCTGGTGGTGTTCTGACTTTTGATATTGAGCTTTTCCATCATCTTTTTCCACAAATCTAGTCAATTTGGTTCCCATATATTCCATCTGGTGAATTTCATGTGTATAGTTGTCATTTATGTTGGCAAAATATATATTTGCAATGAAAAGGTCATTGGTCTGACAAAATTCTATCATGCCATCTTCAGCATCATTTCTATCCCCAATGCCACATTTTCCAACTGCTGAGCTGCCTTCTTTGTTTCCAACTTTTGCATTCCAGTCACCAGTAATTATCAGTACATCCTGATTGCATGTTTGATCTATTTCTGATTGCAGGAGCTTGTAAAAACCTTCCCTGGCTTCATTTGTGGCCTTAGAAGTGGGTGCATAAATTTGAATAATAGTCATATTAACTGGCCTTCCTCTAGGTATATGGATGTTATTCTATCACTGACAGCATTGTACTTCAAGACAGATCTTGGAGATGTTTTTTGATGATGAATGCAACCCCATTTCTCTTTAATCTGTCATTTCCAGCATAGTAGACCGTATGATTATCTGATTCAAAAATGCCCGTGCTAGTCCATCTTAGCTCACTGATGGCTAGATTGTCAATGTTTATGCATTCCATTTCCCTTTTGATGATTTCTAATTTTCCTAGATTCATACCATGTACACTCCACATTCCAATTATTAATGGATGTTTAGAGTTGTTCCTTCTGAGCCATGCCATGTCAGCAAATGGAGGCCCCTGGGGCTTTACTCCATTCCCATCATTTAGGTTGACTCTACTTTGAGGAATCAACTCTTCCCCAGTAGTCTTTTAAATGACTTCCAACCTGGGGGGCTCATTTTCCTGCACTATATCTGACAGTATTTTTCTGCTATTCATAGGGTTTTCAATGGATAATTGTTCTGGAAGTAAGTTAGCCATGTCCTTCTCCCTAGTCTTAGTCTGGAAGCTCAGCTGAAACCTGTCCACCATGGGTGACCCTGCTGCTATCTCTAATACCAGTGCATAGCTTTCAGCATCACAGCAATACACAAGCCTCCATGTTACTGCAAACTGACAGACATACATAGGTTGGTGAAGCCCAAGATCAGAGGCCTCAGCTCACCTGGAAGGTAGATATCTCCTTTCAGTACTGTTTCCAGGATCTAAGGTTCAAACTGTTCACTGCTCTACCAAAAACCAGGAGACAGAAATTTGTAGAAGCAAATATTTATAAGGCATGCACTGAAGAATATAGACTTTCTGTCTCAAACCTCCTTCAAGGAGCCCAAGGGTATAATGGACTTATATGGAACACATAGGGGACACAGTGCAACAATGGATAGGAAATCTCAGTGCTGAGCAGAGTACTTCTCTCCAGAGCACAGTGTCCTTTTCCACAAGTCTATCTGGACCTTGGACCTCAATCTCCTGGGGCCAGCACCTGCACTTTCTTTTCAAACACTACGTTTTTACACATCAATTCACATGCGCTGAAGAGAGGAGGAGGTAGGCATCACAGATGCCTCTGTTTTGGATTTAGAACACCATGCAAAAAGGGTGGGTCATTAAAAGATTAGGGAATAGTTTAGAGAAGGACTGGGAGGGAGGGAAGTCAAGAGTATCAGTGTGTACCAGCTCTGTTACAGTGCCAAGCGCACAACTGCAAACAGTGAAGCCCTATGCTGGCACAGCCAGTCTGGCGATCAAGGCTTAAGAATGCACCAGACTACAGGGTCTCAATGGAGTCAACAGTGATGGCCCCTGTGAAAGCCCTTACTATAGCAGTGCTTCACTGTTGGAATATTCAGCATGTTTCAGGCCCTGATGATACAACTTATGTGCACTAACCCACCGAAGAGCCACAAGAATAAGCAAGAAGGTCATAGATCCCTCAGGGAAAATCAAAGGGTGGGAATGATGAATGGTGCAGAGATCTTGGGGCAGAACCTTGACCAGGCCAGACTGTGTAAAACTAGGGACATTCAGTGCCTTCTCATTTCATCAGTAACTGGACCTTCCTGAGGCCTAATCTACAGAAACAGATTCATTTATCACAAAACACACCGAATGGTTTCCATTAAGGTTCCCTTTAACCCTCTAACCATTTGTTTATACATGCCAATGCAGGAATGACTCCTACACGCACCTTGTAAGCCTGAATCCTCCCTCTAGAAATTGAAATTGGTACGGCTGGTCCTACAGAATGCATTTCTCCAGAGATCCTAACTTCCCAAGTTACTATCCACGCCCCTACCCTGTCAGCTTTCCTTTTCTTGCTTTCCCTGAGCAGCTGTCTCACACTGTGGCTTGAGTTCTTTATAGATGCCATAACATTCTGAGCCTCAGTGTCCACATGCCCAAAATAGAGCCATGGATATGTGCACCCCGCTAATGCAGGCATGTGGCAGGAGCACAGGATGGGCTACGGGTAATATAAGTTCCTATCAGCACAGTGAGGACAGGGGTCGGCACTGAACCAGACCCTGCTGGACTGCCCTGAATCCTGCAGCATCTGCCTCAGCCTGGCATGCAAGTGGGCAAGCCTCTCCGGGTGGAGGGTGCCTTGGACATTCTCATAGCTCTCAGGGGGGCGGGATAGAGCACATGGGTCAGCTTGACCAGCCTGATGATGTGGTGCAGGAGGTTCTCTAATACAGCCATGGAGATGGGGTTCCCACAGAAGCTGAAGGTGGTGAGCTGGGAGCAGTGGCTCAGGGCAGGCAGGAGGGCAGTGAAGTGGGCATCCATGATCCCACACTCATCCAAGTCCAGGTCCTGGAGGGTGGCAGAGACTCTCTCCAGCAGAACTCAGAGGGGCTCAGGACTTATACTGGTTAGGTTGACTCCACTTAGACCCAGGTCCTTCAGCCGACTGACGCTAGAGCACTGGGACAGATAGATCAAGTCTGACTCCGAAAGCACACAGTTAGTGATGGACAGGGACTCCAAGGGGTTGTTCACGTGCCTGGAGAGAAACAGAACAGTCAGTGTTGGGGAACAGTGGAGGGAGGGCGCTGAGGGAGACCTAGACCTTAAGAGGGGAGGCAAAATCTCAAGTGTTCCTGATGATGGTTGGCCTCCAGGAAGCCAGCATAAAGGGGTACTCAGGCAAATCCAAAGCTAGGTGGAATCTATCTTCCATTACTTATTTTGCTGTGTGATTGGGTTAAGTAAATGAATCTCAAGTGCTCCCCTGTGCTTATCTGCTGACCAGTGTAAAACACGCACCACTTAGGTGTTATGAGAGAGAAAAATAAGACGATGGACCTTTAGAAAAGAGCCTTATCCCATGTCTCAAAAAAAAAAAAAAAAAAAAAAAAAAAAAGACACCACCGAATTTTTGCTTCAGATCAGACACAATAGAAAATCTTTCCAAATCAACAAAAATAGGAGAAAAGAAAAAAAGTAAAGAAAAACCCAAGGATACTTTTTTTTTCCCTTTTTGGTGGTACTTGAGGGTCAAACCCAGTGTCTCTCACATGCTTTGCAAGTGCTCTAATACTGGGCTGTACCCCCAGCCCATTTTTATTTTTTTTAATTTTGAGACAGTCTTATCAAGTTACATAGGCAGCCTCTGGCCTCAAATTCAAGATCCTCCTGACTCTGCCTCCCAAGTCACAACAATTACAGGCATGTGCCACTAAGCCCACAAGAAAATAGCTTCAACTCAAGCTTCCTTTTGGCCAGTGCTTGGGACCCAGTCACCTATATCTCCATGCCCAATGAGGCTACCAGAAAATATTCATAAAGGACAAACTCGGGCACACGTGGCTACACCCAAAGGGGGCTGCCAGCCTGCAGGGGCAAAGCTCAGGTTGTAGATTATCAGCAAACCACCTGTTGCTATTTACAATTCTTTGGTTGTGCTCCTTCCCCTTCATCCCCAGAATCATGTATTTGTTACATATTCCTTTACCTGGAGTTCAAAATCACCCATACAAACAGGAAATTTGAGACAGGTTTGAATAGACTGGCTCACACTGAGAAAGTGGGTGAGCACAAGACTTACAATCTTAAAACTGAATGTTTGATGGGCTTTCTCTTCTTCAAAGCCCCCCTCCTCTAGTTGTTTTTGGTCATCTTAGCTTTGACTAAGGAAGAATTCCCAAAGCCAACCTCCCCAGACCTAAATCCCCACTCAACAGTTTCCTACCAAGGAGTAATCTCATCAAAAGCATCTATGCTAGTTTATAACTCTGAATACGGTCCACCAACCCCCATCCAGAATTCATGTTGAAATTTAACCCCCATTGTGAGACATTAAGAGGTGGGATCAGGGCTGGACCTTTAAGAGGTGGTGAGGGCTCTACTGTCAGGAACGGATTAATCCAATCATGTGATTAATGGATCAATGGGTTACCTCAAGAGTAGGCCCACTCTAAGTACTCTTTCGGCTATGTGTTTTCTCATTTTGTTTTTTATGATTGTTTGTTTGGGGCAGTCTCCCTTGCAGCCCACGCTGGCTTTGCACTCAAAGTCATCCTGCTTCAGTCTCCCAAGTGCTGGGATGACAGGTGTGCACCACCATGCCCAGTGTGGTTAGGTCCCCTAAGCACTGCCTGTGTCTATCTATAACGTCCCACTCTGTTCCAGGACTCTGTCAGCAAGAAGGGAACCCCTCAACACTGGACCAGAACTGTGAATCAAAATAAATATCTTTAAAAAAAAATCACTTTTCTATGTGACTTACCCAGTCTGTGCTACTGTATATAATTAGCAACAGAAAATGGACTAAGACAACCTCTTGGGTAGTTACCTGGGTAGTTAGGTGATAGTGTACTTGGGAACAAGACAATGTGCTGACTTCTAGGGCCTGGTTCACTCTCGCATTACCTGTGACTGGCACAGAGCAGATGTCTGCCACTGCTCGTGAAATGAAGAAGGGCTTGCCCTAACCTACAGAGCCATCCTGGCATTCCCCCCTGAGTATGTGGCTTAGGCGGCCTTTGAGGAAGGAAACAGAGTCCAAATATAGCTCCTGGAGGCCATGTAGATTGAAGAACTGAGAGGTGAATTGGTTGCAAGTAAATGCGAGACAGGAGGAGTCTGTGCAGGTTCCCCATCTGGCCCAGATGAGGCACAAACTTCACTACGGTAGTCAGTTTCCAGGTACAGTTCACTTCCAAATCCTGGACAGAGTCCAGCTCCACCATTTTCAGGTACATCTTTATACTCGGCATGGCCATTGCAAAAATCCTCAGCTTCTTGCAGCACAGTTGTAGTAAACCTTTCCTCTGCTTGACTTTCAATGAGGGACGTGAGCAATTCATCGCAGCTGCCTTCCTTCAGGCACAGATCTATGAGCACCTCCACAGGGACTAAGGCCTGCTTGGCCCCCATCTGAGAACCATCCGCTTTCTGCTTTTTCTTCATGGGCTGAGGAGCCTCGGACCCCTTCAATGAACACAGACTGGCCCTGGTTCCAGGCCATATATTCCAGAAGTCCTGATGAGCATTCCTGCGTAAATCCAGCTGCTGCAGTTTCCACCTCCTGGGGGGAAAAAAGGTAATTGACTCAAAATAAGAGGAGTCTTGGAATCTAGGTAAAAAACAAACCTGTGAATTGAACCTTTACTCCAAACCCCAGCTATCAGCTGCTCCCTTCCTCACTGGAATCTTGCTTTTTCTTTGCATCCTTCTTTTGGAAGGATTCTTTCTCCCCTGAGATCCTTCCAGGTCCCTGATGGACTTTTTTCCCCAATGTTGGAGATCACACCCAGGGCCTCATAAGTGCTAGGTAAGCACTCTACCATCTTGCTACACCACCAGCTTCTGCTTCACATACCTTATGCCCCTGGGAGGGAGTGGGCACATGGTTCCTTCAGTCACTGGCTCTGTCCGGTGGCCCATTTACAGACTGATCCCGGCCATGGTCCACAGGCCTCCTGGAGCTTCCAAGCTTCCTCACTGGTCCCATCCAAAGCCCCTGCTCGCCACACCCCTGATAACAACCATGTTTTGCTCAGGCTCTCAGAGCCTTCCCAGGCCACTGGGTCAGCCTCACCTGGGGCAAACCTCCTCAGCAAACAGCAGGTTGAGCCCACTGAGCACAGCCTGGAGGGTCTCCTGGTGAGACAGCCATTCCTTCATCAGGGCCCCCAGAAGAAGGCAGGCGAATGGCCAGGCCTGCACCATTGCCCTCAGGGTCTCGTTGCGCGTTGCAGCATAAGCTGCCATGAACAGAGGCGGGAAGAGCTCCCTGGCAAGTTCCTCCAGAGCAGTGATGGCCAAGGCCTCATTCCTCAGCAGGCTCTGCCCAGCCAGCTCCAGCACTTTCAGTGGGTCCCCCATGCTCATCCTGATGAATCTGTTCCAAAAGGAACCCTGAGGAAACAGGTCAGGATAAGGTAGCCTTCTCAAGCCAAGTGTGAGCAATTCAACCTCTCCACCCTTCACAGGGACCAACTCAGGGCCAAAGTTACTGTTCTGGCAACAGCAGGGGAGTCCTCAGTTTACCCCAAGTTCATTCTGCACTCAATGGCCACAAGCCGCAGCTTCATCTCTGCTAGCACTAGGATGAGAATCTGGCCCAGTGCTAAGGAGGCAACAAGCTCACCACTGGCCCCAATCCATCACCCACTTGCTCCATTTAATTCTAGGCCCCCTGGGAAGTGAATACCTGGGAGCCTGAAAGCTGACTCTGCCCTTTTGGGGGGCAAGGCTGAGATCACAGTTTGAGGATCCCTTATCTAAAATGCTTGCTACTCAAAGTGTTTGGGATGTTATTGAATGTTGAATATCTGCATATACATAATGAGGTATCTTACAGATAGGACCCAAGGCTAAACACAAACTTCATGTTTGTTTTATATATCCCTTACCCACATAGCCCAAAGGTAATTTTACATAACATTTTAAATAATTTTGTGCGTGAAACAAACCTTCATGGTGTAGAAATTTCCACTTGTGGCATCATGTTGGCATTCAAAAAGTTTCAGATTTTTGGAGCATTTTGGATTTTCTGACTAGGGATGCTTACCTGTATTACTCCAAGATGATGAGAGTGGGAATGTTGCATGGGCCAGCACAGCCTCCTACTCCGCTCCAACAAATAAGTAGGAAAAATAAGGAACATATCAAAATGAGTGCCATATAAGAAACTTTAAATGAGACACTATACACTGTAGCAGTGTTACATAGCATTTGGAAGAGTTAAAACTTTTGAAATCAATCTATCTATTTATCTATCTACCCACCTGTCCATCAATCCTATGGGCTGGGGTTTAGCTCAGTTAGTCTAGTGCTGCTCTGCACTCACTGAGGACCCAGGTTTGATCCCCAGAACCAGGCAGGAGAAGACTGTGGCAATCCAATCCTGTAGCAACCCCCAAAAATCAGCCATCAAAAACTCTTTCAGGGTCACTATGAGTTGGATATGATGGCACCCAACAACAGTAATAATTTATCTTGCAGTACTAGAGGCGGAACCCAGGGCCTCACACATACTTTTGGCATGTGCTCTACCACTGATTTGCACTCCAAGCCCATTTTAATTTTTTTCCTTGAGACAAGGTCTCACCAAGTTACACAGGCTGCCTCTGGCCTAGAACCTGTGATCTTCCTGCCTCCACCTCCCAAGAAGCTGGGATTATAGGTGTGCACAACCATGCTCTGCTAAAAGGTACTATTTAACGTGTGTCTCCATTACATCTCTGAGAATTATCACTTTGACATGAAATTCAGGGGGACAAACAGTTCATAGCAGAATGAAGCCTCCACTTCCAATTTCCTAGAGGGGATATTTTTTAACTGACAAAAACTGTTTTGCTTATGGTGTATAACATCATGATTTGAAATATGTGTGCACTGCAGGATGTATACACTGTAGAATGACTAATTTGAGCATTACTGCGTGCACTTAATAATTTGTGGTAAGGAAACTTGAAATCTACTATCCTCTCAATGTTCAGATACACAATACTACTACTAACTGGTTCTATGTTGTACCCTAGACCTCTTGAATAAGGCTTCCCTCTCACAAAAGAAGAAAAGAAAAATAAAGAAGAGGAAAAGGAAAAAGGGGGAAAAATGAAAACAGAAGACTTTGCTATGAGACAGGGTTTGCTGTATAGCCCAGGCCATCCTAGAACTTGCTATGTAGACCATGCTGGTTTCAAACTCATGATGATCCTTGTGCCTCAGCCTCATAAGTGCTGGGATTACAGGTGTTTACCATGATGCCTGGCTCTAGCTTCACCCTTCTAGACCATGGCTGAAATAGTGGCCTGTGTGTGTCTGGGTCAGGAAACCACTTCCTTGGGTGGTCCTTTTCAAGCAGGCAGTCCAGGAGGCACTTGCCTTTTAGATACTCTCTTTTCAAAGGAAAGTATTGAGTTTGACACTTCATGTCCTGAGGCCTTTGGTGGGAGGGGCTATCTAATTTTTATTTTTGCGCCTAAAGCATTTTTATTGTCCCAGGACAAAGTGTGGGCTTTCCTTTACCAGAGATTCTCTTTAACAATTATGGATTCACTGCTCAAATTTACCTGGTATGCAACTTTTAAAAAGCCTTGGCTTTTTTTTTTTATCTCTCCAAAGTCCTCATTTTTTCAAATATTGTTCCTTTCACTCTATTTTTTCACCATAAATCTGACTAAAAGCAGCAAGTGACAAACATGCCATACCCTCAATATTGTATCACCCTTGTTATTTCCTCTGCCAAGTTAATCCATTATGTTTAAATTCAGCCTCATTCAAATCTTTAGGACAAGGGTAAATCACACACGGACTCTTTGCCAGAATGTAATACAAATGGCCTCTCATCCGATTCCCAATAAAGTCCTCATTTTCCTCTGAAGCCCTGTGAGTCCTGTCTTTATTATTAGCATTTGTCTCAGCATTCTGTTCTGACCTCTCAACAGAACTGCCACTTAAAGCTCTGTTGACAGCATTCCAGGGCTTCTTGCACCTGCATCTCTCAGCTCTTCCAACTCCTCCCACAAATAAGTTACAAAGGCCTAAGAATCACATGGTCAGGTTTCTGCAAAACACCCCACGCTTGTTACCAATTTGCTGTTAGTCAGCTTGTGCATCACTGTGGTGAAAATTTGTGACAGAAACAAAATTATGGGATGAAGGATTTATCAAGGATTATAATTTATGGGATTTCAGTGCATAGAGGCAGGGGAGGCAGCAGGACATGTGACAAAGGACTTCACATCATGGCAGATCTGAAGCAGAGTGCACTACTGGAAATAGTCCCTGCATAAAACTTCCAAAGGCCTGTACGCAGTGATCTACTTCTACAAAGTTAGGTCCCACCTCTCAAAGTTCCTTAGCACCACCCACTGGAGACCAAACATTCAAACATAAGACCTTTGGGGGACATTTTAGATTCAACCATAACATGAGGGTAAGAGTGGATTGAGTAAAGAGACCAGTAGAACTAGTAAATTCGAAGTAACCACTGAGGCAGGAAGGAGATCCAATCTTCCTCCTTCCCAGGAGGCAAAAGGCATTTCTTCCCAGAGTGTCAAGAATCCATACAAGAAACTGGTTTGAGAAGACTATATCTAGGGAAGTAGGATGGGGAGGGGCCTGAGGATGGTATTAGTGACCAAACCTGAGACTGCAACCTTCCCAAGTCTGGAAGCCACCGAACACTAGGAGGGGCCAGGGCCTTGCCATGTGAGAGATCAGAGCTGTGGGATGCTTGAGATCAGAGCTGTGGGATGCTTGAGGTCTTGGAGCCAGGGAGGGAAATGCACAGAGGCTGGGTGCCCAGAGCCTGTCATCCACTGGCTACTAGAAGATCTCCTCTGGAGGGCTGCCTGTCCTCTTCTATATCCAGACTGTTTGCAGAAGATCAGGCCCAGGCAATGTGTGGGGCCTTTAGTTCAAACATGCTCTCCGTAGGCTCCTCCCCAAACAGATGTCCAGGGCTGATGCTCCCTCTATCCTAGGAAACTGATGCAAACGCAGCCTCAAAAAGCCTCCTCTTGAGCCAGGTGTGGTGACACAGGCCTGTAAATCCAGCTGAAGTGGAGGATCAAAAGTTCCAGGCCAGCCTGGGCTATACAGCAAAATGCTGTCTGAAACATGAACAGACAACAACAAAAAACCCACCACCAAAAAAATAAAAAATAAAAAAGCAAAAAAAAAGCGACTTAGCAAAACCCTATCTCAAGATAAATGCTTTAATTTTTTTTCTTTTGATTTTTTTTATCCTACCTATCCTGGAACTATGTAGGCCAGGCTGGCCTTGAACTTGCATCAAATCTCCTACCTCTGACTTCTGTGTGCATCACACCACCTGGCTTTAAATTAAATTTTTTAAAGGGGGCTGGAGGGGCACCTCAGTGGTTGAGCACTTGCAAAGTACGCACATGGCCTTGGGTTCAATCCCCTAGTATCACCAAAATAAAAATAAAAGGAAGTCAATCTGGAGCAGCTTTCCAAATATTATTCTCCTTGTGTTCAAAGGTCCTGACCAACACTTTTTCCCCTTAAAATTTTGAAGCTAAATTCTGATTTCTCCATGGCCATTTGGCCAAGAGTGCTGTGGATGTGAAGATTTTCTACTGCCACTTCCTCCAGGATGTGCTCAGCCTTTCCATCAATTTTCTTCACTGTGCTGTCTGGCAGATGGGGAACTGAGTCTGAATCAGAATGGGTGTGGTTCAGAATACAATGGAGTGAAAAACAATTCCCTCATGTTTGGTAGAACTAAAAAAGAGTCACCAAAGCTTTTCCTTGTCCTAGTTGCATCAGTTCCTCTCTGAAGACACGTTATGCTGGCTGTAAATTTCCTATTCTTTCTTTTTTTTATTTTTTTAAGTAAACTACATTCTTACAGAATTAAGGAAGCTGGATTTAAATTCATTTTATACAGTATGAAAACAAGATTTTTTTTTTCTCTCACTATGCTGCCCAGGCTTGTCTCAAACTCCTGGCCCAAGTGATTCTCTCGTGTACCTGGGATTACAAGCGTGCACCACAGAAGCTAGCCTCAAGGATTTTTTAGAAAGCACTACTTTCACATTTGACAGTGGCAGCTGCTAGAAAAACAATTTTGCCTCCAGTTTGAATGTGGCAATGTGGATGCTCAGGAAGAAAGAAACAATAATCTCCAAGTTTTAAATGTAAATCAAAGAAAACTCCTGCATGCTTACAATCTGCATCTGGTCCTGGGACTAAGGCCAGAGAAGGGCTGCCGAGGGCTGAGACTCAGCCTAGGTTCCTCTCAGCACTAACTTAGTGCTGGTCTGCAGCTGTGTGAAGAAGGCACCCACACTCGCTCTCTCAGTCCTGGGATACCTCTCTGCCCTCATGTCCCTGACACAACTTTCCCCTCTTCCCCCTACCTCCACCCACCCGCAGCAAACACTTTGTTGTTGTTAGGTGCCATCAAGTCGGTATCCGACTCATAGCGACCATCATAGGGTTTTCAATGGCTGCCTGTTTCGGGATTGCCTTGGGAGTGGATTGCCAGGCCCTTCTCCCATTTTTGTGGTGCTGGGAATTGAACTCGGGACCTCAGAGACTGCAGCGCAGCGCTCTACCAACTGAGCTAGATCCCAGCCCCAAACACTAGCAAGTGATAAAATTTTGAAAGATAGTTTCCAAGTCAAGATAAATCTTGGTGGTACTACCATAGAACTCAATGGGAAGGGAGAATTTGTTTATACATAAATTTGTTTTATTCTTACTTTTATACACACATGAAGTATAAAAGTAAGACAAACTCTGTATATTTTTCCAGAACAAAGATTACTATTAACCCAGGTGTCACGATGCACAACTGTAATACCTGCTATTTGGGAGGAGGCAGGAGAATTGCAGATTCAAAGCCAGAGGCAGCCTGTGCAACTGAGCAAGATCCTGTTTCAAAAATAAAATACAAAGAATCTAGGAGGGCAGCACAACAGTGGTGCACTTGTCTAGAATATGTCAGCCTCTGAGTTTGACCCATAGTACTGAAAACAAAAAAAAAAAATACTATTTATCAGAAAACATCTTGTACATAAAAGAACATACACTAAATACCAAGTATTAATTACATATGTTATAGCCAAGTATGAGGATTGTTAAGTATCATCTTCTCCCTTCTTTCATGCTCTTTTAAGAAACCATTCAACACTTCCTTCTAATCAGGGCTTCAAACCCACAAAAAATTGGGTTCACATTTGGGTGCAGGTTCAACATGTTAAAATGTAAAGGTTTCCAGTTCCATTTGGGTTCAGGTTTAAAATTTTAAGCCTATGTGTTGACAAACAAAAATTTTTTTAAAAAAGGTTTTCAATTTTATTGTATAATAAAATATTTAGTGATGCCCCCCAAAAACGGTAAAAGCTCAACCTGACCCCAATATTTCACTGGGTTAGGGTTCAGGTTCAGAAAAAATTTTTAAATGCTTGAAATCAGAACAAGTTAAGGGTTTAAGTTTGGGTTTTGTTTGAAGCTTTACTATCTACACATAAGATTTAAACCTGAACACAAACCAAACCTAAATTTTAACACATTGAACTTGCACTCAAACCTAAATCCAATTTTTCGGTGGTCTGAAGCCCTGCTTCTAATAAAACAGGATATAGGTATTTTCCAAGCGTGAATCTATTTTAAAGGCATATCCTCTTCTCAAGTCCCTAATCAGACATGATATACAATTCAACAGTGCCTCCAAATTTGGCAATCTGACAGAAAATAGGCAACATCACCATGAAACGGAGGGGGTGGGGGGGCCTACGATGGCATGATTTGCATACTGACCGAGATGTAAAAAGAATGTGAACCAAATGACATTAGTCCACATAACATTCTCTGCACAACAAAACAAAGGATGTTTAAAACATTAATGCATCTTTTTTGTTTTGCTGTGAAAGAT
The DNA here is from genome assembly GCA_007922755.1 of Pedetes capensis. Lineage (NCBI taxonomy): Eukaryota > Metazoa > Chordata > Mammalia > Rodentia > Pedetidae > Pedetes > Pedetes capensis. The sequence goes on along the minus strand of VMDO01014099.1, from coordinate 38,834 downwards.
GGATTGTGTTTACCCTTTAATTTGATACTTGCAAAAGCACTTCTTAAATAAACTTAAGAAAATCCAAACTATGACACAGGAAACATTAAAATATTTAAAAACATCCTCTTGGGGGAAATGTGAAAATCTGCTTCCAACAGCCATACTACAACCTGTCTGCACTGGCTCATCAGCTCCAGATAAAATTCAAATCTATATCCTCACCACAAAACTATCCTAATGCAAGTACCAAAAGGATGTGATTGACCATTCTGTTCTCATAGCAGTCATCTGGTAACATGTAGACCAGGGAAGAGTCACCAAGTAGGTGGCCCAGCACCACTCCAGGTAGCCAGTCCTCAGCACTGCCAAGCCCGGGAATACAAGGCCAAACACAGACCCTTGGTGGTTCAGCACCATCATGAATATAAATAATTCTAAAGTTTCCCAAATTGTAAAATCTCAACAAAATATGCAAAGCTGTCTTTTAAACAAAACAGAGACAAATTTCATATTAAGCCAGAATGCTGGAATAAATTTATTATTATGCTTATGGCAAACTGAAAAATACTGCATGCACAAAAACTGGTAATTACAGAGCTGGGTGTGGTGGCAAATGCCTGTAATCCCAGCACTGGTGAGGCCAAGACAAGGGGATCATGAGGTTTGAGGTCAGCCTGGGCTACAGAGTGAAACCCTGTTTCATAAAAAAAAAAAAAAATTAACAGAAGAAATTATAATAAGAAGCAACTATAGTACGTATCAAAAACTACACTGATCTATGTCTAATCTGTTAACAATAACCTTATGAAAATCCTGTATGCTCCTTTGTATAAATGGCCCATTTTGTCAGGTCCAGATCCTATCCACTTTAAAACCTTATTTGCGGTCACATACAGTAAGAAAAGGAGAGGGAAAGAGGAAGGGAAAAAACCCACATCAGAATGTTGACAAATATAACTGCCAAAGTTTTAAAATACATTTCTTAGCACACCACATATGACCAAAACACTAGCCCTGCCTACCACAGCAGCCTAGAGAAGGCAGGTTAGCATGGGGACACTCGCATTCTCTGCACATGACAGCCATGCACAAGGCCACAGAAAGGGAGTAGCAGCCCCTATGCAGGGGGTGTCCTTCACCATGGTCCACGAGTGCAGCAGCTAGGTGCAGGTGGCCACCCTGCCTCAACTTCCAGAAGGAGGAGGGTTGGGGACTCCCAGAGGGAAAGCTGTGCACACCTGCACTCACTGCTCAGGCACCTCCACTGGGTGGCTCTGGCTCCCTGGGGTGCCAGGCTCAGGATGCCTGGTGAGAAACACCACCCACCCTGCACCCCCTTGCCAGAAGACCAGGAAGAAAACTCGCTGACGCAACCTCACCCAAAGTTGCTGGGGAGCAGACGTGCATGGAGCCTGCCAGTCCTGAAGCATGGCCACTGCAGCTGACTCTGCTGACCTCACAGGTGAGAGCCAGGAAGGAGGGGACCTGCTGGCAGCCCAGGGATGACCCTTCTCTGTCTGCCCCATGCTCCTCTGAAGCCACACTCAGGGTGCTGGGTTCAGGGCACCCTGATACAACCTCTCTGGGCACTCTCAGTCTGGAGCTTTGGACAGAAGACCACCTCCGCCTGCTCTGCAGGCAACAGTGGCACTGAGGGTTATACTCCAGGACCTGGTATCAACCATATCAACACACTGCCCCAACTCCCCAGGTGGGGGGCTGTCCTTGAGTTCAGTTCTCCAGATCTAAGTCTGACCAGCCTGCAGCCATACCACTGTGGCATCTAATCTTGTCAGATCTCAGAAGCTAAGCAGGGTTGGGCCTGGTTAGTACTTGAATGGGAGACTGCCCGGGAACACCAGGTGCTGTAGCCTTGGGAGACAGACCCAGCAACCCACTCCCAAAAAACAACCAGCCATTGAAAACCCTGTGAATAGCAGAGAAACACTGACAATAGTGTTTCACCTGTAGTGCACAGGGTCACTATGAGTTGGACACCGACTTGAGGGCACCGAACAAGAAGTCTGACCATGGGCCTCCCCTGCCTCCCCAGGCGGCACCAGAGGACAAGGCTGTGCAATCTTGTGGCTCCCTTTCCAGGAATGACCCTGGCCTCCAGAGGTCCATACCCGCAGGAAGTGAGCCCCAACACCCCCAGAGCTCGAGCACTCTCCCTACTGGACACCGTGTCTTTGGTGTCTGATTACCCTGTGTAGAAGCTGTGAAGGCTACCACAGTTTGGGGAACAGGGGCCCCCAACACATTAGGTTCCTTTGTATAAAACTGCAGCAGGAAAACCAAAATGCTCTGGGTGAGGAGTGATTTGAGAAAATCAAAGCTGCTCCTGCTTCTGCCTTCCCCTGGGAGGGGCCTCAGGATGCAAACTTCCTCTAATTCTTCAGTGACAAGGACAAGAGGTGACAGGACTTCTCCTGGTACCCAAAATGGTTTGGAGGACCACCTTACCTGATAATCTTCCCAGCCTGTTGGCCAAACACAGACTGTATTGAAGGCCTGCCACACAGTACTTCTCTTTCCAGATGTCCTGTCGTTCACCGTCTCCATACAAGTCAGCTAGCAATAATCAGAATGTTCCAGGAGCAAGGACACTATGTTTTAACACCTATACTTAGGAAGCAACAGCCCTGGGAGAACAGTCCAGGAAACTCAGTGAGAGGCCTCTCCTTACCCCCTACCCTGGTCTCTCTGTTGAGACAGAGTCTCACTGTGAAGCTCAGGCTGGCCTCCACTTCATGATCCTTCTGCCTCCACCTCCCAAGTGCTAGGATTCCAGGCATAGCCAGGCCCAACTCCAGATTCTCTCTTTATCTCTAAAACCTCAGCACCAGCTGAACCTGAGGACCATCTGAGCTCCCTCAAGGACACTCATCACTGCCCTGCCCCACCCCCTCCACTCATCCTCACAATTCTCAAGCTCCATTCCCAGGACGGCCACAGATGCTGGGTCCCCGTTCAAATGCACCCCCCGCCACCAAGTGATATCAGCACAGAAGGGTGACTTATTGTGGCCCAAACTCCTCACTGTGGCCATTTTCCTGAAGCAGGCGGTCCAGGCTGCCCCAACTCGTTGGCAAGCACTCAGCTACATAGTGACAACCCGCTTTGAGACTAAGTACCCCCAGAGGGGGGCTGGTACCTGGGAAGAAGCCAAGATCACCTCGAGAGAAAGTGGAGGGCACAGTGTGAACTTACCTTTTTCGCCTCACCACGTGGCTGCCCTGACAGCCACCAGGAAAGAAAAATCCAGGCACTGACTCAGCAAGATTCATATAGTTCTGCTCCCGGCCAGATCCACCAACTGGAGGTGTCCCAGCTCCTGGGAGATCTCGAGAGAGACCCAGCGGGATCCAGTAAAGAGCCTGGAAAGTTCTCAAGGAATGGGAGGGGAGGGAAGGGAAGATGGGGGAGGTGGAGAAGGGAGATGGGAGGGGGAGAGAGAGAAGAAGGGGAGAGAGGAGACTCATCCCAGGTGCGGACCCATCCAGGGGTGACATGGGTGGGGCGACCCTTTTTACTCTGTGGCATCCCTGTCCCCTGTGCTAGGGTCCTAGCTACCCCATACCTTCCCAGTCTTTGCTGCTGCCCCCTCCTCTCTGGATCTTTTTATGGAACCCCAAGTGAGGAACTCTTGGTCTAGAAGCAGTAAACGTGTCCCCTCTTGGGTGTGCTTTCCCTACTCTCCGCCTCAGATGTGGTTTTCTGAAACTTTTTCAGAAGCCCCCATGCTACTGCCTGAGATCTGCTCTCCTCCCTTCCCTCTGCCCTCTTTCCAAGTCCAACTTTCCTTTTCCTATGTACAGGGTTACTTTTCTTTCTTTTTTTTTAGCCAACAAACACCTGTTGATAAGTCGTGACCTTGGAGCAGGTCAAGGATGAGGGGAGTGGTGTGGATGCCCAGACTGCCCTGTGGTCCTTGGCCACTGTGGAATCTGAGGGAGGGGCAGCCCGGAGGTCTGGGGGTCTGGATTCACTGGGATGGTTTGCAAGGGCTGGGTCAGGTTTTGGCACTTGGTTCCACTCTGTCCCTTTTGGGGATGAGGAATCTTGACTCAGGCTTTGGGGAAGAGGATCCTTTTCTTGCCTGGATGATGTTGGGGTTACCAGCAAAGCAGAGGCCACCTTCAAGGACATATAGACCTGGGCTCAGGATCTCTTTGGGTGATTTTTATTTAGTTTCTTTGTTTTAGGTTTCTCATGAGTGAAAGCTGTTTTATTTTTTAAAGTCTTAGAAAAATTTACCCAATTACATATATAGTAATGTTTAATGACCTTTATCCAAAAAGTCTATATTTTATTTTTTTACTTATTTCTTTCTGTGTGTGGGTGTGGTAGTTGGGCTTAAACCCAGACCCTTGTACATGCTAGGCAAGCACTCCATCACTGAGTTGCACCCCATGCTCCCTTTTTAATTCTTTATTTTGAGACAGGGTCTCACTAAGTTGCACAGGATGCCTCTGGCCTTGAAGCCGCAATCCTACCTCTGCCTCCAAAGTTGCTGGGATTACATACATGCACCACCATGCCCAGCTCAAAAGGCTATATTTTAAGTTCATTTGTAAAAATAACAAAAAGCTTTATCACTCAATCTCTGGTTAATAAGAAAGAAAACCTGGCTAGAAATAACAATAAATAATTTTGCACAAAAGACCCAGTGACATAAGGATACTATATTAATATATTTTCTTTGTATTTATAATACATCCATTTGTTAATTTATGGTAGATAGAAATGAATCTATTCACATTACGCAATAGAAGCTACATGCACACCTCACAATGAAAACCTTCAAGTATTTCTCACACAGCTAACGCACTTTGTCAACAGAATAGTTTTGGAGTACAGATAAAAACAGAGAGTACTTTAGATTGCTCTGTCCTGGAATCAAGGAACCAAGCAGCAAAAGCACATGAATTTTTCCAGAACCATTTAAATAAAATAGTTGCCACATGAGAAGTTAATTTTACTTTGTGAGTTAGAAAAGTAAAATCTCTCAAACTGGGAAACTGCGTTAATCAAAAGGGGTCTGAAACAAAAGAGCAACCACTAGAAATGAAACAAAAGCAATCTGATAAGTGTATCATGCGTAGAAGGAATAATTACATAAAACATTCCTTACTGACCAGACTAATAAATAAGGTAAACTCTACCGTCATTGGAACAAATTAACTCTGTTGAACGACTGGTTCCATGCTACCACTGTTTGTTTCTCAATATAAAATAATTCTTTTAATATCTAAAAATTATGCACTTTGAACCATGGTGTATGCCTATAATCTCAGTGACTCTGGAGGCTGAGGAAGGAGGCTCATGTGACCATCATTATGATATATGTATCATTATATATATATATATGTATCTTTGTATATATGCATATATACATACATACATATATATATATATATATATATGCATCATTATGATATATGCTTCTGGCTTACCAGAAGCAGCCTGTGCAACTTAGCAAGACCTTGTCTTGAAATAAAAAAGTATTAAAGTGTCTGGGGGTGCAGCTCAGCAGTAAAACACTTACCTGGCATGCAGCGGTCCTGGGTTCAACTGTCCCCCTCAAGTACAGAAAAAAAAAGTGCTTTCAGTGTTTGCTTTTTAGATCCCCTTTTAGATATTAAAAAGACATTGTTACAAAACACTTGACTATGTGTTGTTGTTGGGTGCTTCCTATCTGACTCATAGCCACCCTCCAAGGATTTTCTATGGCTGATTGTTTCTGGTGTGGACTGCCACATCCTTCTCTTTTTGCAGTGCTGGGGACGTAATCTGAGTCCTCAGAAAGTGTACAGCAGCACTCTACCAACTGAGCTAAACCCCATCCTCAATAATGTGATAGTTATGTAATCCTCATTTTGCATATGCAAGATGGAAATAGTCTAAAACCTAGGAGAAAAAGGTAAAAAAGAGACTGACTAGAATTTAAGTTGCCAGCCTACCCTATGATAAAAATCTAGAACAGAAAAAAATAAAAATAAAGTTCACAAAATAGGACACTTGATATCCTTTCCATAATGATTGGTTTATGAAATACAATCTAGAAATTTCTTTTAAGCCTTAATTATCCCATTTATACTCTGAAAGAAGGCTAACATAATGCAGAGCTATTTCATTTGATTTCATCGCTGTTGCATTAATTACTCTCCCCAAGGAGATGCAAAAGGAACATTTATTTACCCCAGTCAGGAGAGCACAGGCAGATCAGAGAAAGGGTCACATCAAATTAAACTTGGTGAATTGTGAATTTATTGGGGTTATTAATAGGAGCATGGAGGAAGCCATGGATAGCTTGTGGGCAGCTATACCACCAGGAAGAATTCCTGGGGGAGCTGCCTCCCCCATCCATTGGTTGCCTATATAGTAGTGGTGAATGTCAACTGGCCTGTTACACAACTGGCTCAACTATTCCTGGGTTGTTGTTGTTAGGTGCCATCGTGTCCAACTCATAGTGACCCTTTTAGGGTTTTCAATGGCTTATTGTTTCGGGATTGCCTTGGGAGTGGACTGCCATGCCCTTCTCCCATTTTTTTTTTTTTTTTTTTTTTTTTTGCGGTGCTGGGAATCAAATTCGGGACCTCAGAGACTGCAGAGCGGCACTCTACCAACTGAGTTAAGTCCCAGCCCCATTCCTGGGTAGCTAAGCCTATTTTGTTGCGATGACTACGGGCCAGGGTCTCCCAGGTCATCACAGCTTCTTTGCTTCAAGACTTTGATGGTCACATCCAGCCCAGAGGAATCTGTCACAGTACCATTATGCTGTATATTTAATTATTATTATTATTGGATATTTTAAATGTACAACTTAATGGCTATCATTCTGACATGTATTTCATTGTGACAATTCCATATATGCATTTCCTTGCTTGTATAACCTCCCCCTTACCCTCTTATGACCCTGCTTCCCCATCCCTACCCACACCAATGATCTCCTTTCTACTTGTATGTGTTTTCGTGAGAATATTTATCTATATACATGCATCCTGATTTTGATTTAAGTCTAAGCTTTTTTCTATAGTGATCTATCTTTTTACTTTCTCAGCACATTCTACATTACATGAGTGATCTAGTCCATATGCATTATTGCCATCCTTTAGTATTATTTGTATTATTATTATTATTATTGACCTCTCCCCCCAGCCTTCTTCCTCATTGGCCCTTCTCCCGCTCCAGTCTTCTCCCATCATCACTTCCTTTTGCTAGCTACATCCCTCCTTCTTTCCACGCCTTAAATTGTCCGTTCTACACTAAGTTTACATGTGCATTTTCTTATGTTCCAATTTATGTATAGGATTTTTTTTCTTTCTTTTAAGTTTGGTTCAGCTCCCACATATGAGTGATAATACATGGTATTTCTCTTTCTGGGCTTGTGTTCGTTCACTTAAGGTAATTTTCTCCAATTCCACCCATTTTGCTGCAAATGACATTATTTCATTTTTTAAATTGCTGAGTATATGTACTATAATTGCTGTATATGTACCATAATTTTTTTATCCATTCTTCTGTTGATGGACACTTTGGTTTATTCCATATCCTTGCTATTGTGAAAAGTGCTGCATCAAACATGGAGATGCAGGTATCTCTGTGCTATAATGACTCATTTCCCTTTGAATATATTCCCAATAGTGGTATAACTGGGTCATGTGGTAGATCTGTTTTTAGTTTTTTGAGGTACCTCCATATTGATTTCCAAAGTGGTTGAACCAATTTACAACTTCACCAGCAGGGTGAACCACAACCATGCCAGCATTTGTTGTTATTTGTTTTATTGATCTTGGCCATTCTTATGAGAGTAAGGCAGAATCTCAGCATTGTTTTGATTTGCATTTCCCTAATGGCTAGGGATATTGAGCATTTTTTCATGTGTTTCACAGCCTTACGAACTTCATTTGAGAACTGTCTGTTCAGTTCCTTTGCCCATTTGTGTATAGAGTTATTTGTTTTCTTGGGTATTGCTTTCTTGAGTTCTTCATAAATTCTGGAAATTAGTCCTCTGTCTGGTGTATAGGATGCAAAATTTTTTCCCATTCAGTGGGGACTTCCTTGACTCTGTTGATTATTTCCTTTGTTGTACAGAGGCTTTTTAATTTCATGTAATCCCATTTACCTATCCTTGTCGCAATTTTTTGAGCAATTGGAGTCCTATTAAGGAAGTGCTTTCTTATGCCTATGTGTTGGAGCATGTTGCCTATCCTTTCTTCTAGTAATTTTAAAGTTTCTGGTTTTGTGTTGAGGTATTTTATCCATTTTGAGTTAACTCTTGTGCATATTGAGAGGTGGTGCATATTGAGAGGTGTTTTCATTTTTCTGCCACTGGATATTCATGTTTCCCAGCACTATTTATTGAAAATGTTATCCTTTCTCCAATTCAGGTGTGTTGCTCCTTTGTCAAAAATCAGGTGGCAATAGATGCATTGATATATCTCTGTGTCTTGTATTCTGTTCCACTGGTCTTCAGGTCTATTTTGGTGCCAGTACCAAGCTGTTTTTGCAACTACAGCTCTTTAGTATAAAGTCAGGGATTGTGATCCCACCTGCACTAGTTTCGCAGCTTAAGAGTGGTCTTTTGTGTTTCCATATGAATTTTTGGATCATTTTTTCTATTTCTGTAAAGTCTGTCATTGGAATTTTATTGGGGATTGCATTAAATCTATAGATTGCTTTTGGTAGGATAGCCATTTTTACAATATTGATTCTCCCAATCCTGGAGTAGGGGAGGTCCTTCCACCTTCTAGTATCCTCTTTGATTTCTTTCTTTAAGGTTTGAAATTTTCTGTGTAGAGATCTGCAGGATCTTTGGTTAGATTGATTCCAAGGTATTTAATTTTCTGATGGGCTATCGTGAAAGGGATTGTAGCTATAATTTCCTTCTCTTCCTGCTCACAGTTGGTGTAAAGGAAGGCTATTGATTTTTGAGTGTTAATTTTGCAACCTGCCACTCTGCTGAAGGAGGTAAATAACTCTAAAGCTTTCTAGATGAGATTTTAGTGTCCTTTAGATAGAGTATCATGTCATCCGCAAATAAGGATAATTTGACCTCTTCTTTGCCTATCTGTATCCCTTTGATTTCTTCCTCTAAACTGATGCCCTGGCTAGGACTTTAATTACAATGTTAAATAAGATAGGAGAGAGTGAACATCCTTGTTTTGTTGAAGATCTTAGAGGGAAAGGTTTCAGTTTTTCTCCATTTAATATGATGTTGGCTATAGGTCTGTCATAGATAGCTTTTATGATGTTAAGGTATTTTCCTGTTTTGCCTATCTTCTCCAGGGTTTTTATCATGAAAATTGTGGGGCCCCTTAGCCTGGCATTGGAACCCCACAACCCCACCAGTGGTGAGTGAGACAGAGACACAGCCACTCTGGGAGTCCTTCAGGGAGGTAACTCAACTTTATTTCCACATGCCGCTCTTTTAAGCATTTTGTGTTAGCCAATTAGTGTCTACAGCATTTTGGGTTAGCCAATCAGAATCAGTGACTTGGCAAGAAATTCGAGGAGGGACATGCCCCAGCCGCATGAGGTTGGCATCATCTTGCCTCGACCTCATGGACTCAAGCCAGGTGTGCCACAGTGAGTCATAAAAGAGTCCTGGGTGTGCCTCATGATGGAGGTGGGCTAGATATGACTCTACTCATGTGGGCTCAGGACCCCATCTCCTCCTCTTGGCCCCATATCACCTTCCAGTTCCACCCCCACAGAAAATGTGTTGCACTTTGTCAAAGGCCTTTTCAACATCAATTGAGATGATCATGTGATTTTTGTTTGCAAACTTCTTGATATGTTGAATTACATTAATCAATTTTCATATGTTGAACCAGCCTTGCCTCTGTGGAATAAATCCCACTTGGTCATGGTGAACAATCTTTTTAATATTTTGCTGAATACAGTTTGCTAGGATTTTGTTAAGAATTTTTGCATCTGTGTTCATAAGGGAAATGTGTCTATAATTCTCTATCTTAGATGTATCCTTTCCTGGTTTAGGTATCAAGGTGATAGTGGCTTCATAGAATGGGTTGGGAGTGTTCTCTCCTTTTCCACTTTTTGAAATAATTTGAGGAAGACAGGTACTAATTCTTCTTTGAAAGTTTGGTGAATTTTGCTATGAATCCATCAGGTCCTGGGCTTTTCTTTGTTAGGAAACTTTTAAATTACCTTTTCTATTTCACCATATGTAATGGGTTTGTTTAGGTCACTTATGTTCTCCGGGGTTAATTTCAGTAAACCATGTGTGTAAATAAATTTATCCATTTATACTGCATTTTCATATTTTGGGGAACACAATTTCTCATAGTATTCCCTCATGATTTTCTGTATTTCATTGTATTTTTCATTGTTATGATCCTTTTTCATTTCTAATTTTCACTATATTGGTTTTTTTTCTTTTTTCTTTTTGATGAGATTGGCCAGGGGAGCATCTATTTTATTAATCTTTTCAAAGAACCAGCTCTTAGTCTCATTAATTCTTTGAATTATCTTTTTAGATTCTAATTGAGATACCTCTGCCTTGATCTTGATAATTTCTTTCTGAGTGCTCTTTTTGGGATTGATTTGTTGTTGACTTTCTAGTGTTTTGAGATGTGTAATTAGGTCATTTATTTGGCTCCTCCCTACCTTATTGATGAAGGCACTCAATGCTATAAACTTCCCTCTTAGATTAGCCTTTTCTGTATCCCATATGTTTTGGTAGGATGTGTTTCATCTTCGTTTGATTGTAGGAATTTTTAAATTTCTGCTTTAACTTCTTCAACAACCCATTAATCATTGAACAGTGTATTATATTTAGTCTCCAAGAATTTGAAAAATTTCTGGAATTATTGCTTTTGAGTTCAATTTTATTCCAATGTGGGCTGATAAGGTACAGGGGATAATTTCTGTTTTTTTTTTTTTTTTTTTTTTTTTTTTTTTTTTTTTTTTTTTTTTTTTTTTTTTTTTTTTTTTTTTTTTTTTTTTTTTTTTTTTTTGTACTTACTGAGGGAATTCTTATGTACTAGAATATGATCTGTCTTGGAGTAGGTACCATGTGGAGCTGAGAAGAATGTGTATTTCTCATCATATGGATGGAATATTCTGTAGATATCTCTGACTTCCAGTTGTTCTAAGGTGCAGATTAAGCTCATCATTTCTCTGTTGATTTTCTGTTTCGATGACCTGTCTCTTGGCAAAAGTGGGGTATTGAAGTCTCCCATAATTATTGTGTCTACACAAATGTAGGGCTTGGATTTAGCTCAGTTGGTAGAGCGCTGTTCTGCAGTCTCTGAGGTCCCAAGTTCAATTCCCAGCACCACAAAAATAGGAGAAGGATGTGGCAACCTGCTCCCAAGGTAATCCCGAAACAGTCAGCCATTGAAAACCCTACAAGGGTTGCTATGAGTCGGACTCGACTCGATGGTGCCTACCAACAACACCACCACCACCAATGTAGTCCTTTATTTCCCATAAAGCTTGTCTTATGAAGAGAGGTGCCCCTGTATTTGGAGAGTATATATTAAGTAACATTATTGGTTCCTGGTTGACTGTTCCTTTTAGTAACATGTAGTATCCTTCTTTATCACTTCTAATTAGTTTTGGATTGAAGGTCAATCTATCTGATATCAGTATTGTGACTCCTGCTATTTTTTTTATTTTCCCCCTGCTTGATATATTGATTTTTAGCCCTTAATACTCAATCTATTATAGTCTTTGTGGGTTAGGTGAGTCTCTTGGATGGCACATTTCAAGGGTTTATGTTTTTTTTTTTTTTTTTGTCCAATTGGCCCTGTGGCATCTGATCCTGTCAGATCTCAGAAGCTAAGCAGAGTCAGGCCTGGTTAGTACTTGGTTGGGAGACTGCCTGGGAACACCAGGTGCTGTAGGCTTGGGAGACAGACCCAGCAACCCACCCCTAAAAATCAGTCTGCCATTGAAAACTCTATGAACGGCAGAGAAGCACTGACAATAGTGTTTCCCCTGTTGTACGTAGGGTCGCTATGAGTCAGATACTGACTTGACGGCATCTAACAACAACAACGATATCTCCTAATTGGTGAGTTGAGACCATTTACATTAATAGTAATTATTGAGAAATGTCTATTGTTACCTATTCAGTCATTACTTGTTGCTGGTTTTTGATTCATGCTTACTTTATTGCTTTCTTGACTTCCTCTCATGTTAACTGATCAATTCTTTGATCTTCTATGTAGGGCTCTCTTATCTCACCTGTGTGTGGTAACTGATTCAGGATCCTCTGGAATGCTGGTTTGGTGGTTGCAAATCATTTGAGCATATCAATATCATGGAGTGTCTTGCACTCCTCATCTATTTTCAAAGATAACTTTGCTGGGCATTGTATTCTTGGTTGGAAGTTATTCTTTTTGAGAACATGAATTATATGTGTCCAGGCCTTTCTAGCTTTCAATGTTGATGTGGAGAAGTCCGAAGTTATTTTAATGGGTTTGCCTTTAAAGATTAGTTGAGATTTTCCCTAGCTGCTTTCAAAATTGCTCTTCTGGTATATAACGTAAGCATTTGTACAATACTGTGTTGTGGGGAGGCTCTGTTGTGATCTACTGTGGAATTCTGAATGGTTCAGTTGTGTAAGTATCCAGATCCTGGATTAGTTCTGAAAAATTCTCCTCCAGTGTCATATAATAAATTTCCTACTCCTCCTGTTTTCTTTTCTTCTTCTTCAGGGACACCCTGAATTCTTAAGTTTCGTTTTTTCATTCTGTCTTCAGCCTCTTAGAAATCCATCTGATATTGTGTCATCATTGTTTCTAATTGGCTTTGCATATATTTAATATCTTGTATTGACTCCTCAAAATCTGATATTCATTGTTCAGCTTTGTCCAGTCTTGATGAGGATTCTGTTGCAGAGTTTAATTCATTCAGTTTGCCTTGCATCTCAAGGATTGCAGCTTGTTTTTGTTTCTGTTTTTGTTTTGACTGTGTCTAGCTGCAAGGAGAGTACAGACTCCAGATGAGATACCTTCTTTTCAAGGATTTTGAGGGTGCTGGTGGTGTTAGTTTTTATTTCTCTTAGCACACTAATAACCAAAACTCTGAATTCTGATTCAGACATCTTGCGAAATCAGGATTGTTTGATGTTGTTTGTTGAGAGGCTTTGTTCTGTGGGCTCTTCGCATCCAGTGTGTCCTTTTAGGTTTTTTGCATTCTTTTGTTGAGGCTTGCCCATTATTTGTCCTAGTAGTTGGGTTCCTGTTCCTGGGAGTATGAAGAATCTCTCTCTGGTGATTTTTTGAGGTTGGATGGTGGTGGGACTCTGATGCTTTTCTCTCACCGCTCTTCCCCATTCTCACACTGAAGGCTGGCATTGCTGGGCTGTTAGGATCTCATGGCTAGGGGATGTTGGCTGCCCTGGTGAGCCTACTGCACTGAGGATCTGGATGCCCCTATCTTTTCGTGGGTCTTGAGCCCGGCCTCGCTCACTTGCTGATCCCCTCTGCACTAGGTGGGATGATATTGTGCTGCTCCCCTGAGGGTCTGGGGCCTATGTTCCCATGTGGGTCTCACTTCACCCAATTTTGCTGTGGCAAACTGTGCAGCTAGGGGCGCTGCAGGGAAATGGTGGATATTTGGAGCACTTGCTTGGAATCTGGGCACCCTCTGTCCTAGCCTGTTGTCTATAGTTCCACTGCACTCACTCGCTGCTCCCACACTAAAGGGGGCAGTATGATATCATGCAACCCCCAGCAGATGTGTGACCCATGCTCCTATGTGGAATCTGTGACCCATTGCTTTCCTATCTCAGGCCTCAAGCCCAGGACCTCTGCAGCATGGGGTTGGTGGGCAGCTGGGACCACACCTGGTGTCCAAGAATCACTCACCAGTTGCTCCTCTTGGGAAGTGCTATCTGCGTCTTATGGCAGGATGTTCGTAGGCTGCACTCCTCAGGGGATCTGAGCTCCAGATGCTCACATGGAAGTTTCCCCTGGGCTGTAGGACCTCTGTGCTTTGTGTTCCCAGGGACAGGGGTCCTCTGTGGTGGTTTCTCTACTTCTCCACTTTTGGTTTTTGATCTCATCAACCTCTGGAGTCTCTTCCCTCTCTGCACAATTTGCCTGTTGCCAAAGGAATTGCTCGTGGGTTTTCTGGTATACCAGGGTTTTCTGTGTAGCTGATGATTTTCTCTTCCCACTGGAGCAGGTCTCCATGTTTCTGGTAGTGCATTCTCACTGACCTCCATTATACCGTATTTTAGACAGGTTCTTTCTAAGTTGCCCTGACTGGCTTCAAACTCCTGATATTCTGGTCTCTCTTTACATCTTTTGAATTTAGCTTCCTCACTCAGGCCTGGAAACTACTCAGTCTCTCCACAAACTGAGTATTTCTGACAGGGGGTGAGGGGGAGTAGGGTGGGCTCTGGGATTTTGTCCCTGTCATCCAAGTGACCCCAAATCCTAAGCAGAGGCTGTGGTGATGGTGGAGACTAAGAGATGCAGGCAGTGTGGAAGGATAGCCATTTATTCTTCTTCTGTCTTGCCACTGTCCAGACAACCCTATACCTGTGAACTAGGGGAGCTTCAGGCTCCCAGCTTCCCAGGTGAAGAAGTAAATGAATGAAAGAATGTGTGCCGGATCACATTCAAATGAGGTCAGGCTATTGACCTTCCTTGGGCCTGGAATTATCACACAGAAAGGGGCTGATAAAAATTTCCATTTTGACTGAGGCCCAGAGGCAGGGCGTCCCCATGCCCACACCCTTATTCTTTCCTCAGGTTCCTCTGGAGCACAGAGCCCTGACACAGCCAAGCTCCAGCCTGGGAGCTCTGGAGTGTGGCCCAGCCTCCTCTGGGCTCAGCATAAACCATAGCCACAGCTATTGAGTAAGCAGCAGCTGCCTGGGCCCCATGGAGAGGAACAGCAAGTTCAGAGCTGAGTTTCATTGCATTTCACTGGAAAGACAAAAACCTGGAACATTTGAGATTTATAAAATACAGCATGTGACCAAGATACCTGATGCTGATGTTTTAGATGACTATGCAGACATCCCTGAGGACTTATCACCCATAAATAATGATGATCATTATCACAAAGCAGTTTCAATAGCCAGTCCTCTGGTTTGAATTTTTATACAAAAGAAGGAAGACACAGACTCCAGTATCTTTGCTACAGATGGTCTACTAAAGAAGGACGTTTTAACCAATGTGTTACACCTTCACAACCATAGAAAACAGCCACATGTAGTCATTAGTGTGCACCAATATTTCAGACCTGGGTCACCAGAAACACATCGTAGGGCTCATCTTCACAAATATGGCACAGAGAACCCCCTGGGACTCTACATCTGGGATGGCTTCAGTGTCAGGGTAACACCACATCGCTTAGAGGAGGCCCCAGGCAGTGTTATATCCAGGCTTGTCCCAGGAGGTCTGGCTCAAAGCACAGGATTATTTAATGATCAAGTTTTAGTTAATGGTATTGAAGTTTCAGGGAAAAGTCTTGACCAAGTAACAGACATGGCATTTACAAGGAACCATACTCTCACCATCCAGGGAGACCAGCCAGCCAGAGGAACAACGCAGTTAGGAACAGGCCAGTCTACAGAGAACAGCCTCATTGGCTCCCCACAGCAGATGGAATCAAGCCTTGAGTCAGGGGACGAAGAGAGATGAAGCTAATGTTATCATTGAAGACAATACAGAAAATTTGAAAAGCTGCATCTGATAGTGAGAGCCTGAAATCCCTGACACAAACAGAATTGTTCTGCATACAGGTGTTGTTTGTTGTTTTTGATGTTAGGTGCCATTGAGTTAGGTCCAGCTCATAACAACCCTACACAGAACAGAACAAAACACTCCCCAACACTGTGCCATGCCCAGCACTATGTCAGTACTTTTCGGCTATTCATAGGGTTTCAATAGCACAATGTTCCGGGAATGGATTGCCAGGTCTTTCTCCTTAGCCTGCAGTACCTAGTATCCCCAGGCAGTCTCCCTTCTAAGGACTAACCAAGCCAACCCTGCTTAGCTTCTGAGATCAGGTGGGATCAGGTGTCAGGGTGCTATGGCTGCAGACTGAGCTGCTTAATGCAAGAACTTTCTCTTTACACTTTAGAGTTTTCTTTTCCAGCTCTGGCACTTGTGAGTAGCTGAGGAATGGCATAGTGTGACAGAAGCCCTTTCAAAGAAGCAAGTGGTGGATAGGGAGGTCAAAAGATGACAAGATTATTGTCATGTATGGTCCATGTTTGTTCTTGTGGCTCATGGGCCTCAGACAGGAGAACTTGTCTTTGATTTTGTTACATTTACCTGCCTACATTGGCCAAAGGACTCGGCAATCCACTCCCAAATAACAATCAGCCATTACGAATCCTATGAATAGCAGAGAAACACTAACAGTACTGTTTTGCCTATCGTGCATAGAATCACTATGAACTGGACACCAACTTGATGGCACCTAGCAACAATAACATGCCTACAGTGCTAATCAGAAAGATGATGCCCCAAAATTAGTAAGCCTATCTGTTTTATACTGTGACCATTTTGTTAATACAACTCATTATATATAAAAAACTAAAGATGCCTTAGATAAAAAAATGAAAGTTCCCTTTTAAATGTTACCTCCCCTTCAAAAAAAAAACCTCCATTATAAAATATGTGAGCTTATTTACAGTTACTTTACCATAGTTTTATATAGTTTTATTAGTTTTACATAGTTTTATTATTTTTACATAGTTTTATTATTTTATTTTACATAGATGACATAGTTTTATTATCTCCCCTTCTCAAAAAATCCCCATTATTATAAAATATGTGTGCTTATTTCATTATTTTTTCTATAGTTTTTCAAATAGAATGCTTTCATGAGCAACATATGTTAATGTTTTGTGTTTCATTTTGAAATTATACAAATGGTATCATGTTGTTAGTATGTAAGAGTGATTTTGCTCTTCACTTTTCACAATGTTTTTGAGATGTATGGCTGTATAAACCAAACATCTGTATTTATATATCATATTTTAGCAATGAACATGCTGCATATGTTCATTCATTCTTTCTTTTGATGGAGATATAAGCTCTTTCCAAACTGTATTATAACAGTGTTTTTTTCATTGAATTCTTATGAGAATTCTTAGAAAGATATTTCATCTTGATTATACAGATGAGGAAACCAAGCACCAACATGCTAACAGTTACTTGGCATAAGGTTACACAGATAAAGTTACCTAATTGAAACTAAAATAAATTAGGCTCCTGTGCCCCTTAAGGAAAAGGACAGTGTCGTATTTTTATCAATAGGCCTACTGCAAAGTCAGATACTCAATAGAAAATTGTTTCTTGAATAAATGAATGTCTGACTCACAAACCATACTCAATATTGATTTAAGGTACAGTTTGTAATGAATGAGGTCCTGAGTTCTTTATACTAAAATTGTATATCTTCAACAAAGAAATACTTCAAATGTCACTTTTGAAAATATAGTTTTAAATAATTGTCAAAACAACTCACATTAAGTAGACATTAAATATTTTTTACTGAGTTTTGTATCGTCATCTACATGCAGTTAAAAATATCATTTGGTACACAACATCTAAGGTAAACTATGAAGTGCAAATAATAATGCTAATTTATCTCATAAACTTCTTTACTTTATTTTTAAGTATAAGCTGTTTGGGTTTTTCCTTTAATTTGAGTAGAGAAATGGCTATTCAATATTAAGGGACCTAAGGTTTTTCTCATTATAGAAAAAAGTAAATAAACATTTTGCTGTAACCAGTGGCTATGAAATTATAAAGTAAAGAATTATTTTCTCATATTTTTCCATCATATTTTTCAATATTACATATTCCAAACAAGTCCAAGTGAGGATCAACCAAATTGCTTTGAAGTGCAAATGAAGTCCTTTGTATGGGTCCTAATTTTGTGGGATTTCTTATAGGATTCATTTTTCTTCAAAATGGAAACAGTGGGCTCTTGTTCTATCATCTTTCACACAGAAGAGTTTGCATTTCACTCTGCCTTTAATTTTTAACACAGTCCTGAATTTCATTTGTGTACAAGTCTTAAATAGTCCAAATAAAAGAGCTATTAACAGGATCACTTTTGTATCAAAGGTTTGTTTTATAGGCTACATGAAAAGAATTATTCATCCATATCTTTGTGATATTACACCTTGATTAAATCATTACTATCAAAAATGAGCTACTTTAAATCAGTCTATTTCTGACAGTTTATTTCTGACTGACCAGGCTAGGATTTAGCTTAGTGGGTAGAGCGCTGCGCTGCAGTCTCTGAGGTCCCGAGTTCAATTCCCAGCACCGCAAAAATGGGAGAAGGGCCTGGCAATCTACTCCCAAGGCAATCCCGAAGCACTCAGCCATTGAAAACCGTATGAGGGTCACTATGAGTCGGATACCGATTCAATGGCACCTAACAACAACAACAACATTTCTATATCCCTAAAACTAAGAAAAAATTACTGAAAAGCTTTTTGGGATATTATTTTCTCAGAATGAAATAACACCTTATTCAACTCAAAACAAAATGATTTCCTGTTGTATATTTCTTTATTTGCACACTTAATATCAAAATTCATGTTATTAATGGATTTTTTCTCCCTTTATTGGTAAATGATGGTAGGATACAGAGTAATACAGCATTGGTTTTTTCCATTATACAACTATTACATCACTTTTGGTTACACTTTTACAAATTTACAAGGTTTATGGAGCCTTATGACTAACATGTAGTAAAACTCAAAAACATATTTGGGTTATATTCCCCTATTTTTTCAATGTGCTCATAAAGTTGCATTGTTTACATTGAAATCATCCTCTCCTTTATCCCTCTACATTGATTCCTCTCCCCATCCCATCTTCCACAATCTTTGCTTCCTTCTGCTAGTTCCCATCCTCCTCCATTCTATTTTTTTTATATTGTTCCTGCTTTGGTAAGTTTAATTATGCATTTTCTTATATATCAACTTATGTATATGATTTTTTCCCTTTAAGTAAGATTCAGCTCCCACATGAGTGAGAACATGGTATTTCTCTTTTTGAGCTGTGTTCTTTCACCTAAGATGTTCTCCAGTGCCATCTTTTTTTCTGCAAATGACATTATTTCATTTTTTATTGCTGAGTATTCCATTATGTATATGTATTTGTATATGTATTTTTTATCCATTCTTCTGTTGATGGGCACCTTGATTGGTTCCATATCCTTACTATTGTGATAAGTGCTGCATCAACTATGGGGATGCAGGTGTCTCTGTGGCATGATGACTCGTCTCCCTTTGGGTATACTCACAGTAGTGGTATAGCTGAGTTGTATGGCAGTTCATTTTTTAGTTTTCTGAGGTATCTCCATATTGATTTCCAAAGTGGTTGAACCAATTTACAGTCCCACTAACAGTGTAATAAGGTTCGTTTTTCTCCACAACCTTGCCAGCATTTGTTATTTCTTTGTTGATCTTGGCCATTCTTATTTGAGTTAGGAGGAATCTCAGAGTTGTTTTGGTTTGCATTTCCCTAATGGCTAGGGATATTGAGCATTTTTTCATGTGATTTATAGCCTTAGGAACTTCTTCATTTGAGAACTGTCTGTTCAGTTCCTTTGCCCACTTGTGTACTGGATTATTTGTCTTGGGCTTTGCTTTAAATTAGTCCTCTGTCAGATGTGTAGGATGTGAAGATTTTCTCCCATTCCATAGGCTATTCTTTACCTCTGTTGATTGTTTCCTTTCCTGTACAGATGTTTTATAATTTGATATAATCCCATTTGTCTATTCTTGGTGCAATTTCCTGAGCAATTGGAGTCTTATTAAGGAAGTGCTTTCCTGTGCCTATGTGTTGGAGCATGCTTCCTATCTTCTAGTAGTTTTTAGGTTTCTGATTTTATGTTGAGGTCTTGTATACATTTCAAGTTGACTATCATGCAAATTGAGAGGTGCAAGTCTGTTTTCATGTTTCTGTAGGTGGAAATCCAAGAGTCCCAGCACCGTTTGTTAAACAGGCTACTTTTTTCTCCAATTTGTGTGCTTATCCCCTTTGTCAAAGATCAGGTGGCTACAGATGTGTGGGTGTATCTGTGGGTCTTCAATTCTGTTCCACTGGTCTTTGGCCAATTTTTGTGGCAGTACCAATCCAGTTTTGCTACTATGGCTCTGTAGTATAGTTTAACGTCATGGATTATGATCCCACCTGCACTGGTTTTGAAGCTTAAGATTGTTTTGGCTATAGGTGGTCTTGTGTGTTTTCATATGAATTTTAGGATTATTTTTTCAATTTCTGCAAAATCTGTCATTGGACTTTTAATGGCAATTGCATGAAATTTGTAAATTGGTTTTTGGTAATATAGCCATTTTTACAATATTGATTCTCCAATCCATGATCAGGAGAGGTGCTTCTACCTTCTAGTATCCCCTGCAATTTTTCTTCAATGTTTTGAAGTTTTCCTTGTAGAGATCTTTAGGGTATTTGGTTAGATTGACTCCTAAGTATTTAATTTTTGGTGGGCTATCATGAAAGGAATTTCTGCCTTAATTTCCTTCTCTTCATGCTCACAGTTGGTGTAAAGGAAGGCTACTGATTTTTGAGTGTTAATTTTGTATCCTGTTACTTTGTCAAAGGAGTTCATTAGGTCTAAAAATTTTCTATAGGAGTTTTGGGGGGTACTTTCAGTAAAGGATCATGTCATCCACAAATAAGGATTTTTTTTTTACTTCTTCGTTGCCTATTTGTATCCCTTTGGTTTCCTTCTCTTGTCTGATTGCTCTGGCTAGGACTTTGATCATAATATTGAATAAGGGAGGAGAGAGTGGACCTCCTTATCTTGTTCTTAGAGGAAATGGTTTCAGTTTTTCTCTATGTAATATATTAACTGTTGGTCTGTCGGAAATGGCCTTTATGATGTTGAGATATATTCCTATTATGTCTATCCTCTCCAGGATTTTTATCATGAAGGGGTATTGCACTTTGTCAAAGGCCTTCTCAGCATTGATCAAGATGATCACGTAGTTTCTACTTGTAAGATTCTTGATATGTTGAATTACATTGATTGATTTTTGTATGTTGAACAAGCCTTATATCTGTGGAATAAAGCCCATTTGGTCAAGATGTATGATCTTTTTTATTTGTTGCTGAATTCAGTTTGCTAGGATTTTGTTGAGAATTTTGCATCTATGTTCATCAGGGAAATTGGTCTACAGTTTTCTTTCTTAGATGTGTCCTTGCCTGATTTAGGTATCAGGGAGATGGTGGTTTCATAGAATGAGTTTGGGAGTGTCCCTTCCTTTTCTACTTTTTGAAATAGTTTGAGTAGAATAGGTATTAATACTTCTCTGAGGTTTTGAGAGAGTTTGGCTGTGAACCCATCAGGGACTAAGCTCTTCTTTATTGGGGGCTTTTTATTACCTTCTCTATTTTGATGTATGTAATGGGCCTGTTTAGATTGATTATGTCCTCCAGGCTTAATTTTGGTAAATAATATGTGTTAATAAATTTATCCATTTCTTCTGTATTTTTGGTTTTGGGGGCATAAAATTTCTCAAAGTATTCCCTGATGATTTTCTGGATTTTATTGGTATCAGTGGTTATGATTCCTTTGTCATCTGTAATTTTTTTCAATTTTGGCTTTTTCTTTCTTTCTTTTGATGAGACAGGTTAGGCACTCACTGCTATGAAATTCCCTCTTAGAACTGCCTTTGCTGAATGCTTTATTCAACTCAAAATAAAATTATGATTTTCTGTTGTATATTTTTTCATTTGCACATATACTATCAGAATTCAGGTTATTGTTGGATTTTTTAAATACTTTGAAATGACATAGGTGGTATGATAATTCTTGTTTCTCAAAGACATATACAAACTTTGAGGAAAGAGTGACTAATGAAAAGAAAAAATATTAGAATGTATAAATATCTACATATCTATATGTAAATATGTTACATATTATCTTCTAAAATACTTTTTGTATTTAAGACAAGAGGTGAACAAGAGGGCTTGCACATGCTAGACAAGGGCTCCACCACTCGCTACCCTTTTATTTTTTTAATTTTTAATTTTTTAATTTTTAATTTTAATTTTTTTATTTCTTATTTTTTATATTTTGATACTCAAGGTTGAACCCAGGACCTCATGCTTGCATCCTTTGCAAATGCTGGACCATTGAGCTGCATGCCCAGCTCATTTTTTTATTTTTTTTTTTGAGACAAGGTCTCGCTAAATTACACAGACTACCTCTGCTCTCAAACTTTGGATACTTCTGCCTCCGCCTCCCCAGCCTCTGGGATTACAGGTGTGTGCCACCATGTCTGGCTCTCTTTTTATTTTTTAATTTTAAGGCAGAGTCTCACTAAGTTGCATATGCTGTCTCTGGCCTCAAATTTGTGATCCTCCTGCCTTATCCTCTTGAGTCATTAGAATAACAGGAGTGTACCATGGCACGTAGCTTCAAAGGAACAAGTCAGGCTCTCTTTTAGCATCATTGTGTAATATCTGATGATCTGTAAAAGTTGCCAAACATAGCATACCTAAACAAGCACATTGTAGAACAAATGAATACTTCTGAAAACTAAATATAATTTTTGACTCAAATAAATTTGACTAAATAAATTTTTGACTCAAATCATCATAACTATTAATAATACAATAAATATGACAATAGGGAACCCTCAGTATGCCACATTGACATATCTGACCTTCACCAGTGAAAATGAGATATTAATTACCTTAAGTTTTTCACTTCAGTATTTAATACAATGCAAAAATTCTCATAGTAGGAGGGTTTATCCTCCTATCCTAAAAAAGTTACCTCTCTGCCACCTATGAACTAATGCAAAATATGATGAATTGGTCTGCTGATTATTTCAAGCTGAATATACAGGAGAAACTAACTTCAGACATCGTCATTTGGCCTGTATGTCCCTATACATTAGCAGGCCATGCTGATTATTTCAGGAAGAACATCCTTCATACACCAGTAAGGCTGGAAAATAGCCTTGGTCATCAGAGACTTGTAATTCTGGCTGCAGGGAATCTTGATAAACCAAATCTGAAGCGATCTTTATCTTCCATTAGCTTCTACTTCCCATCCCTATATATTGCTTAGTAACATTCCTAGAATTGACTATCCTCATCTAGGTATCATTGGTATAGTGTCTAAAAATTACATAAACATCATGCCTTGGTCATTTCTTCTGAAGATAATCATGCATATGTAAGCTTAATAAAACTTACATACTTTTCTCTTGTTAATCAGCTCTAATATTTAGTTGAGTTCTTAGACTCAGCCAAAGAGCCCACAGAAGAATTAAAAGGGAAGTAGAAGAATCTTTCTCCCCTACACCTCAAGAGATGATGGACTCAATGAAATTGATCAGTTCCTGACTTAATTTATATTACCAATCTGTAATGTATTCTTTTAGGGTCTGGATCAAAAGTATATTATGAGTATAGATTTGTTGCATTAAAAACTGAGGAAATTAACTATTAAAAATAAAATAACCAACCAATTCCTTTTGATTTTGAAAGAGATCATAGGGAACTTCCACCCTCCCAAGATTATGGAAATTAAAACTGAGATTACAGCATGAACTTTGAGGCAAGAGTTTTTATTTGGAGGACAAAACAGGTTGAGGAAAAGGGAATGGCACAGATTGTGGGAGAGTCAGGCTGTCCACTAGCAGAAAAGAAAAGGTATTTTATCATGTTGTAGGAGTGGTCTGAGGTCTGGTGATTTTTTTAGTCATGTGGATGGTTTCATTGGTGTTATTTTGTTTTAAGAAATCTCTTCCTCGTGGTTAAAGAGGATTTGCCACATGAGATACAAACCAGTGACCAGTTTGTCCTTGGAGACATCCTGATATCCTATATCTGGTGATTTTTTTTTTTCTCTTGTGATAAGGGAGTAAGGGATAGCCACATTCCATACATTGTTGACAAAGGAGAAGAGAGACTTTTAGTGGTTAACAGGTTTTATAGAACAAGGGCATCAGAACCTATCATCTCTTATCCCCATGAAGTTCCCTATTTCTTGCTCTATCATGAGCTCCTCTCTCTCCTCTCTCTCTCCACCCTCCTCTCTCTCTCTCTCTCCTCTCACACTCTCTCTCTATCTCTGTCTCTCTCCCCACCTTTTTCTTGTTAAAGCACATGTGGTATTTCATTTCCAACTTGCACTTGAATTTTATCTAATATTTGACTCTCCATCTATGTTAACTATATAATTAAAATACCACTTTTAAACAACTTCAAACAATAAAAAGCACATGTGGATATTAGGACAGGACAGGACCCTTACTTTGGATGGCTTTCATGGTTCCAGGCCTGGAAGTTCCACCAGGATGGATTCAGGATGGTAAGTATGACAAGGAGAGTCTCCAAAGAGTTATCAGGACAGAGTTCAGCCTACATTGTCAGCAGGACTATACCTTGGATATCTCACTTGCTATTCAGAGGAAGCTGAAGTGTTATGGAAAACCTATGTATCAGTTTCTATTGTGACATAGAGCCATGTGGTACAATTAACCTCATTATCTGCTTCTTATTCTTGCACAAAGACTTGAGGTCTTACAGAAGTCCATCACACATCAAAAATTCCACTTGGATGACTGCATAATTAGTGAGTTTTGAACTGGGGAGTTCAATTCAGTTCATGTAATCATCTAGTATAAGGTAAGGACTTTGAGGGTGATGCTTCAACAACTACCAGGAATGGAAAGGAAGGAATGCCTTTCCTTTAATAGAAGTTTTCAAGTTAACTGATGACAAGAGGTAGTCCTGCAGGCTTTCTGGTGAGACACTTTTCAAAGTTCCTCATGATTAAAGTCAATGTTGCATTCAAATGCTACAGAATCTACATTTCTCCACTGCTACTGGATAACAGGCTACAATCAAAGTGATGCTTTTCTCATACAATGTTAAAAAGATTAAATGTTTAAAGAAACAATATAACGTATACAACAGCTGATTTAGGGACTAAAAATAGATACAGCCAACCAGACATAAAACATGATGATAAGAATTGTATATGTATGCCAAGAATTTCAATGTTTCAATTTTGGACAAAGACAACAGCACAAGTGGTTAAAATTTCAGTTTAGAAATTTCCTCATAAAGTATTGTAGGACATATAAATGTTCACCCATCTCAGGCTGGTCACAGCTTTTCCAGAGGATGATATGGAGCTGGATTCTGAAGGAAGAGAGTCAAGGGTGATCCAGGGCTGGAAAGAATCAAAGAGAAGGGACATTGTGGTCTAGAGTTAAGCATGCTCTTAGAAAATGAAACCTACTTGTAGTTTTGCACAGGCTTCAGAAGGGAGAGGTGGAGTAGGAGGCTGGGGAAGAAACAGACCACTTCGACTGAATGTGAAAATGAATATTTTTACTTATCTTTAATTTGAAAATATCAGTGGGAGTTATTTTTGACCAAAGAAGTGCCTCTATCATATAGAGATTAATGAAATGTCACATGGATTATCAGGCATGGAATAAAATAAAGTAGAAAAATTGTGCAAAAATCCATATTGAGAGATTCTGTGTGACACAGGGGAACTGTGCACTTGGAGGAGGACAAGGAGGTACGTAGACTGTGCGGAGGCTATGACAGAGAGTGAAGATGTTTGGTGTCCATGTCCTGTGGGAGATGAGGGAGAGGACTGCAGATGTCCAGGCTGAGCATGGTCAGAGTGGTATCAGGCAATGAAGACATTCCTTTGTGACTGTCACTAATTGTGGCCTCCCCCTGCCCCGTCTGATGATAAGAACATGTTTTTTATTTTGACACTTTTTTACACAGATCCAAGAATACTCCCTGTCACAAGGGTCAGGCTCAGTGTGAGATCCACCACAACCATGTGGACTCACCACAGTAGGAATCCCAGGGAGAAGCGCAGAACGAAGGTGCCGATCATGATTGTTGTTGACTTCTGGACACTGGGAGTTTGGGGTTCAGAGGTGACTCAAGATGAGATGTCAAATGAGAAACCAGACCTCAGGGTCTAGAAAACAGGACAAGTATATGAACATCTACCCTGGAGGCTGGTCAGTAGAACACACTGGATTCCATGGGTACATGTGGAGAAAGGGAAGGACATGATGGGCCTCCAGGTATTGAATTAAGAAACCCCAGGATCTGGTTCATAATGAAGCAAACTGTGAGCTCAGATGACAGCCTCCATGAGCAAAAGCACTACAGAGCAGGGTGAGGTGTGTGAACATCTCTTATTGTTGTTAGGTGCCATCGAGTTGGTCTCCAACTCATAGTGACCCTATGTACAACAGAGGAAACACTATTGTCTGTCAGTGCTTCTCTGATATTCACAGGATTTTCAATGGCTAATTGTTTTTGGGGGGAGGGAGTGGGTTGCTGGGTCCTTCTACCAAGCCTACAGCATCTGGTGTTCCCAGAAGGTTTCCCATCAAAGTACTAACCGGGCCAGACCCTGCTTAGCTTCCTAGATCTGATGGAATCAGATGCCACAGTGGTATGGCTGCAGGCTATGAACATCTCAAATTAACTAAGACTAGTGAGTTACTCAGAGGCTGGGGTTTAGCTCAGTTGGTAAAGTACTGTTCTGTGTTGTCTTCAACCACCAGCACTGCAAAAATGAGAGAAGGATGTGGGAAGTGACTTTCAAAAACAACCCCAAGACAATCAGCTATTGAAGAACCCTATGAATAGCAAAGAAGCACTGACATAAGGCCCAGCATAGCACAGTATTAGGGAGTGTTTCATT
The DNA here is from genome assembly GCA_007922755.1 of Pedetes capensis. Classification (NCBI taxonomy): domain Eukaryota; kingdom Metazoa; phylum Chordata; class Mammalia; order Rodentia; family Pedetidae; genus Pedetes; species Pedetes capensis. Next base: position 12,152 of record VMDO01014099.1, on the reverse strand, counting down.
CTTTTGTACACAGGGTTGCTATCAGTCAGATCTGACTGGAGGATACCTAGCAACAACAATGAATTGTTCATCAATAGAATGCTAAACCCAGAGCCAAAATCTACCATATGAACCAAGAAATCATAACATCCAATCCCTAAAGTCACAATCCCTCAAATAACTCTAGTGGGAAAACTTGAGAAAAAAAGAATGAGGGATTTTGAGTTCATTATCAACAGAAATGACACTTTTTCAGTGGAGTAGTGGGTGAAGGAGGGAAATAAATGACTGCCAGACAATGTATGTGCTACTCTGGATTTTATTCTTATACATCATGGCATGTGGTGATGCCGGGAGCTGCATATCTTACATTCCATTGTGCTTCCTTCACCTTCAGGATTTTATGAAACATAACAGATGGAGGCAGGGGAATCTACACACTAGGTGGAGTCTTTGTCTCCAGAGGGCTGTCTTTCTCCTTGTCTTCAAAGTCTACCTGGACCTGGAACATCGACCTCCTGGGACCTGCTTGGGCCAGCACCTGCATTTTGTTTCAGACAAACACATTGCTTGTCTGCAAATCAACTCATGTGAGCTGAGGAATGCACAAGGTTTTGCATATGCCACTCTTTGAAATTTGGGACACCATGTCAATGGGAGAGGTCCTTAAAAGGTTAGGGAAAGGATTAGAGAGGGAAGGCAAAGGGGGAAGTTTCTGCCCACTCCATACAGAGCTGTGTTAAGGAGGTTCCAGGTCAATTCTATGTCTGCACCTTTCCAAGTTAATTCCAAGAAACACCAGATCTCTCTTACTGTCAAGCCATAGGGAACTTTCTGGTTGGCTCGCTTGTACTTTCATACACAGGTCCCTGGTGAAGAGGATGCTCTTGCAGATGAAGTTCACAGGGGTAGGTCATAGGAGGTGTTGAATCTCAGACCTCTGGAGACAGAGATGGTCACAAGCAAGAAGAGTGGGTGGCATTAATCAGTCCACCTGAGATGAAGGTCCTTCAAAGATAAAAAGTGTCCTCTGTAACACTAAACAACTTAACTGCTGATCAACATACTTTAACCTGTGGAGCTTCCTAAACATCCAGAATAATCCAGACTGGAACTGAAGTCCTCCATATAGAGATAGAAATCATCTACTACAGCCTAATTCTCAAAGAGATAAAGGAGTACAGGACCCTCTTTCTCTAAGGAGGTACTCTGAAAAAAATCTCAGAACTAGGGAGGAAGGACCCTTGTCCCAGAATTGGTGATTGGGGTAAGGAGCACAGGAGGGAAATGCACTCAAGGTCGTGTTTCTCCCCTCACTTCTCTGGAAACTGGGGTTTTTGCAGTGAGCACAGACTAAATATTCTGTTCTCAACCCCTAGCTGCGCTCTTTAAACCAAGGGTAAGCAAGAGAGATTAGAACTTTGCCTCCAGGTTCAAGTATCTATGAGAGTTGTGCCCCACACCCTAGATTCCCTCCATCATAGGTTAATACTGCAAACACAAGAGAAAACTTCTTGTGCAGAATTATCAAAAAGATGTGGTGATGTCACACGCAGCAAAGAGAAGGTATTCTGGGAAAGGTCATCTTTAAATAACAGAGAAGGAGACAAAGTACACTCAAAACCCACAGATGTAGCCCTTCTTCCCATTATGCCATTCAAACCTGAGAAGAACATGAACTGCCCACATATTTTCTTTCTTTTCTTTTATTTTTTTCTGATTTCCTTCCTCCCTGCTCAGGCTTCCAAGCCAAGGGAATAACCTGACTGTTCCTGGGACCCTCTCCCATTGGAACCTACCTGAAAATTCTTCATCACTACTCAGGTTTTCTACGTCCAGTTTTTCTGCGACAGATACATCTGGAGGGAAGTCAACAGAGTGGTCACCCATTCCTGCCTATGCTGGTGAAGCATCACAAGCTCACAGAAGGTCAACCTTGTCTTTCCCATGGTTCACAGACTTTGCCCAGAGCCTCCATGGCCACAGTTCTATATGTGTAAACTCATGGAAACCCCCAGCCTCCTCCCAGTGGAAACTCAGAATAAGGGTCCTCTAGACAAACCAGTAAGTTATTTCTTCAGCAGAGGAGGGATTTCAGTATACTTACTACTTCCCAACATAGTGGTAGAAATCTGCAATTACAGAAAACAAAACACCATGAGCATCAAACCTGGCTGGGCATGTTGCATAAGTCTGGCTTCCTCTCAATGACTTCGAAAACCAGGCAGGGAACAGTGCTTCAGTCAAAAGCTATTGCAGAGGTCACCAGAAGAAAAAACTAGAGCTTTTCCTGAGGAGTGGACTTCTCATTTAGATTTTAAAGTACACGATGCTTAGTATGAGGAGGAAAACTGGTTCTGAGGGAAATTCTCCCACTATACACTTTATAATGGAAGTGGTGGCTTTACATGTCCTAGACAGCCAGGTAGTGGTTGATCAGAGACTCCTACTCAGCTCCACCCACCAAGAACTATGTCTTTCCAAGAATTATGCACGTGGTCATATTTTCCTAGCTACACTGGAGTGAAAACAGAGCTACGTTTCTAAGCCGCACAAAGGTGCTCTTACATTGTCCAGTGGGTAGTCTTCCACAAGGCTCTCTGAGAAATCTAGAAGGAATCAGAGTGATTGTCAGCAGGTCAGTAACTAGTCATTATGAGTCACCCAGGGAGCTTTCCTAATGTGGACATGATGCTGGAGTGGACGGAGGTGGATGGTTAACAAGTGTGGAATGACCCCCTGCTCACCATCCTCCTGGTTGGAAAAAGAAATAGGAAGGAAAGGAGCAGGAAAGAAATAGGATATGGAAGCTTTGGACTTGCGGGGGAAGGCATTAGAAACCACACAAAATAGGAAATCCAGAATGGTATTAAGTATGCACTTTGAGTCAGTGGAACAGTCCCATCCTTCTTTCTACATGTCTAGAAACTCATCTAAATGGCTAGTGTCTTTTTGACACTGTCAAGACATTCTCAGTGTACAAAGATCAAATCATGCTGCTAGTGTATCATAGCATATTTGAGAGAACTTCCAAACAGATTAATTGCCAATTTTTATCCATACAACAGACTCCATTCTAGTAAATATATTCTATTGCATTTAACACTAATTCTACTGTCATTGAGATAATCAAGTATGGAAGATTTGACTTTTTTTTATGCGGTACTGGGGGTTGAACCCAGGGCCTGGTGCTTGCATGCTCTGCAAGTGCTGGACCACTGAGCTGCACTCTCAGCCCATTCTTTTTTTTTTTTTTTTTTTTTTACTTTTTGAGACAGGGTCTTGCTAAGTTACGCAGACTGCCTCTGGTCTTGAACTTGCGATCCTCCTGTCTCTGCCTCCTGAGCCACTGGGATTATAGGCGTGCACCACCACACCCAGCTAAGATTTGACAATTTTAAGATACAACAATTTACTAATAGTCAACCATGTCCATTCTGAGTTTGACATTCTGGGCCATCATATGGGATGCAGCCTTTTGTTTCCCTATGATGTCGAGCCCGCAGTTTCTTGTCACTCCCCCTGACAGTGTTGCCCTAGGTCTGGCTGCATCCACAGAGGTCAAGGTCATGGAGCCCTTTGGTCCTTTTCTAGTAAAGCTAACAGACCTGACCCAGAATGCTCTCATGGGAATGAGATTACAGTTTATATTCACATTATTTTCAGAAAAGGGGAGCATTAACAATGGAGAGGAGATACTGCATGAACAATTTTATGTTGGTGAAAGTCTGGCTCCCTTTACCTAATTAATAAAGTTTTTCTGTTTGGCTTCTATGCAGCCAGATCCACAAAATAATTTGAAGTCTTCCCAGAGTGTTCTTTGTATCATGTAGCCTATGTCTGTGTGACTTACCAACTGTCAAAATAAACACTTCATATCATTTCTTTTGTTGTCTTCACAAAAAGAAGCATAGAGTAAATAACCAAAATATTTAATGGAAACACAGGGAGGAAGAGGAGCAGGAAGGCTTTAGTTTTATCACCTATATGATAACAAACTGCACTAAATCTTGGTCAGACTAATATGGACATTTCTTTCTGCTTGGAATGTACCATCTTGCTTTATGAAAGAAGGGTGATAATGAAGAACAGAAACTCAATGAGAAACTGAGTCGTTGGCTTTGTACCTAAAGTCCACATAATGTAACATGAAGTGGTTGATCTATTCAAGGCCCTAAATATATACATTCCAGGACAGTCCCACTATTCCTTCTGCCCATTTTTAAAAATGGCCATTAAATGGTCCATTAAATCTCCACAATCTTTTTACATGCACCAAGACCACTGGGTCTACCTATGTTGCAACTGGACTCACTCTTCATGTAAAGAAAACGCTTATTGGGGTCCTGGAGTAGATTCTAGGCAAAATGTCCTACTGTATTAATTCACTAATCCTAGGTCAAAATACAATAATTTACAGTAGACTTGAAAATACTGACTTTCTCCCAACCTAAAATGACCATTAATCACGTTTCCTTCTATCATTCAGCCTCCATGTCATGTGTATGTTTCTGTGGATTTGGTATCTGTACAGATCATACTGGCCAGTCAACAGTGACAGAGGTCATATGGGTGCTGATGGTCTTTAACCCAAGGGCACAAGAGAGGATTCTGTGTGCAAGACAGAATTACGGAAATTATGCTAACTACCAACTTGGAGTTCTTATTTTTCAGTGCTCTAGGGTCTTTAACACACAGAATATGGGCATTTTATTGCTTATGGTGATAACATTATCAAGCATACTGAAATATTTCACCAATTTTTATATGTTTGGGGACAGCTTATAAGACATGACTCCAGAAGACACAGATATGGGCTACATTGTCCTATATGGTCCACTTGTACCTCTCCAAGGATCTGTGAACTGACCAGAAACACCATGGTACATTTGTGCTTTTCATACAAATGACTACACCAAGGTCTACAGAAAAAGTTTCATATTACCACTCTGGTTTATGTGACAACTTGTTGTTGTTGTTGTTGTTAGGTGCCCTCGAGTCGTGTCCGACTCATAGCGACCCTCATAGGGTTTTCAATGGTAGACTGTTTCGGGATTGCCTTGGGAGTGGATTGCTGGGTCCTTCTCCCATTTTTGTCATGCTGGGAATTGAACTCGGGACCTCAGAGACTGCAGAGCGGTGCTCTACCAACTGAGCTAAATCCCAGCCCATGTGACAACTAGGGAAGCTTTATAGGGATGAACAGTGTCCAGGAACTCTATGGGTTGGCATACTTCAAGGCTCACACAGGAATGCTGAACTCTTGGCTCTGGGGATCTTGACTCCACGACCGAGTCATTAGTTCATTTCAGTGGATGAGCACAGTAGCATTGGCCCACACATCTGAGTTCAATTTTGGACTTTTGCACACATATATTTGAGGGCTTGGGTCATTCTCTTTAGTACTTTAGTTTCTCTGACTGCAGGAGTGGGGAAATCAAACCAACCTCCACGAACAACCATAGAGAGGATTGGATGACTTCATGTATATAAAGTGCATGTCAAGTATGTGTTTGGAATGGGTTTTAGTTTCAGGAAATTGTTGAGGGCAATTATGCTGTGTAAGTGGGAAATATCTCCTGAGAAAACACATAACTACACACACACAGAGTCAAGCCCCTTCTCACAATCACAAAACAGAACCATGCAATGCCCCAGCAATCTTCAAGTGTACAATCCTAGGCTGAGTGCAATGGCTTCCAAGGGACTGGAGAAACTTGTTTTTCAATACTTCTACTATCCTTGGTCCATCCAGAAACCCAGAATCAGGGTGGCTCTTCAAAGAGAAGCCAGTAAGGATGCCACATCTATATTGTTGTTAGGCCCTTAGGTGTCACCGAGTCGGTGTCCGACTCATAAGTACAATAGGCGAAATACTATTGTCAGTGCTTCTCTGCTATTCATAGGGTTTTCAATGGCTGATTGTTTTTTGGGAGTGGGTTGCCAGGTCCTTCTCCCACATCTATATTAGCATCGAAATATTCTTTTCCTCACCAAGGAATTCCAAAATACTTACTAGTTTCCTGTTGTTCGGAGGATACCACCTGCAATGACAGAAAAAATAAATAATGAGGACCATATCATGTAGGACAGTCATACCATCCTGATATCCAATCCCACCTGATCTCTGAAGTGAAGCAGGGTCAGGCTTGGTTAGTACTTGGATGGGAAATCACTTGGGAATACCAGGTGCCCTAGGAGTGGGAGAAGGATGTGGCAACCCACTCACAAACCAACAGCCATTGAAAACCCTATAAATAGCAGAGGAGCACTGATATAGTGCCAGGCATGGCACAGTGTTGGAGAGTGTTTCATTTTGTTGTACATAGGGTCACTATGAGTTAGACCCAATGCGACAGCACTTATCATGTTGTGACTTGTTTGCACATGGGTTTGATCATCTTCCTGAGTAATGAAGATATGAGAAACACTGGTTAAGCCAAAGGCTCTCGAAACAAGGATTGGGTCTATCTCCAGAAAACCCATGAAAATTTCCTGGGTAATGTATCTGAACTCCCTGTAGGACAGCAACTACGAAATACTTAATCTATGGAGGAGGCAGTGCTTCCTAGGAAGAGTACCTCTGTTGTTGTTGTTGTTGTTGTTGTTGTTAAGTGCCCTTGAGTCAGATCTGACTCACACTGATCCCCTGTACAACCAAACAAACCCCCCACCCCCAATTCACTGCCAGGAACGCCATCTTTTTATGCTTAAGCCCTATATCGCAACCACCATGTCAATCCATGTAGTGCAGGGTCTTCCTTTTTTTGTTGTTGTTGACCTGCCATTCTCCCAAACATGATGAACTTCTCCAGGAATTGGTCCCTCCTCTCTATATGTCCAAAATATATGACACAGTCTAGAAGTCTTTGCTTCCAAGGCAACAGTTTTCTATCTCCAGCTCTGTGCACATGTCATTATAATATTTGATTTTGTCTTTTTGACTGCCCTTTGAAATCTTTGGTTTAGTTCCCTAACTATCAGGTCTTCCTTTCAGTTTACCTGCTGCACATTCATGGGCAAGTTTCAGAGTCTCTTTTAATGTATGAGTTCATCTTTTCTTTTTTTCTGACTCTTAAATAACCTTTTGTTTTCTTCATGATTGATGTCTTTGATATCATGCCTTCTGTCATTAGTGTCTAATGCATTAAACCTGTTCTTGAAGTGGTCTGTGAACTCAGATGAGATATACACAAGTTCTCATTCCTTATTCTAATTTTCTTTAGTACCATGCTGAACCTACCTATGAGCTGGTCATGGTCTGATCCACAATCAGCACCTGGTCTTGTTCTGACATTTGACATGGAGCTTTTACAATGTCTCTTTCCACAAATGTAATCAGTTTGGTTCCTGTGTGTTCCACTTGGTCAATTCCATGTGTATAGTCACAGTTTATATTGGTGAAAAAAATGTATTTGCAATGAAAAGGTCATTGGTCTGACAAAATTCTATCATGCCATCTCCACCACCATTTTGCCACCAAGGCCATATTTTCCACCTATGAGCCTTCTTCTTTGTTTACAACTTTTGCATTCCAGTCACCAGTATTTATCAGTACAACCTGATTACATTTTTGATCTATTACAGACTGCAGGAACTGGTAAAAACCTTCCTTTCTTCATTTGTAGCCTTAGTTGTGATGCATACATTTGAATAATAGTCATATTAACCTGCCGTCCTTGTAGACAAATGGATATTATTCTATCACTGGCAGCATTATACCTTAGAATAGATCATGAGATGTCTTTTTGGATGGTTAATGTAACCGCATTTCTCTTGAATTTGTCATTCCCTGCAAGGTTGACCATATGACTACCTGATTGAAATGGCCCATGCCAGTCCATTTTAGTTCACTAATGCCTAGATGTTTATGCACTCCATTTCCTTTTTTAAGAGTTCTAATATTCTCAAGATTTATACTACATACATTCCACATTCCAATTATTCATGGATGTTTACAGTTGTTCCTCCTCATTTTGAGTCATACCACATCAGCATATGGTGGTCCCTTGGGCTTTACTCCATTTCCATTATTAAGATAGACTCTACTTTGAGGGAATAACTCTTTTCCACTCATCTTTTGAGTGTCTAGCAATCTGGGGGGCTCATTTTCCAGTATTATATCTGACAGTGTTTCTCTGCTATTCACAGGGTTTCCAATGGCTAATTGTTTCGGGAGGGGGCTACCAGGGCCTATTCCCTAGTCAGTCTTTGTCTGGAAGCTCACCTGAAACTTATCCACTGTGGGTGATCCTGCTGCTATCTGTAATACTAGTATCATAGCTTCCAACATCACAGCAACACACAAGTTCCCACAGCAGGGCAAACTGACAAACGTGGGGAAGTGAGATATTAGAACACCTTTTACAACCTAATGCTGCCATTTGCCAATGTCTTTTGCATCAGATATCAGTTAGTTGCTGAGGATCTATTCTTGAATCGACACAGAAATTAGGATCTAATATCTATCTAATAATATATCTAATATCTAATATCAACACATTGTTATGTTTTAATAGCTGAACTCAATTTAAAACCAGGAAATCAAGTGAACAACATTTCTATTTCAGGCAAATGAAGTGCACCTTACCACTTCTGTGAGTGAGGATTCTTCATCCATTCCAGTATCTGAGGTCTCCACCAGGCCTTCCTGAGCCCCTGGGGAAGCATAGAGTGGCTGTTAATCATTGGTGGAGTTGCTAGTGATTTACACAGCCAGCCCTGCTTAGCTTGCTCCGTGGATAGTGGGTATGGTTAAGGGCAAAAACTTACACGAAGCTGCTTTTGGAACCTCCATCTCAGAAAATTCAATGACTAAAGAAAGGGCAGGAAAGAAATGAGAATTTAGTCCTTGGCCTTCTAATGGCCAATATAAGGCAATGAGAAACAGTCAAACTACAAATGGTACCAGAGCCCCATCACTCATACTCATTGCTTTGGAGCTCAGATAGATGATGTTCTAAAACCCATGAAACAATCCAAGCCACAATTATGTATGACGGCATATAATACAAACTCTCAGGGATCATCTCTCATGGACTGTGATTCAAGAATATTAAAAAGCATATGGTTTAGGGAGTTAACGTGTGAGAACAGACTGCCAAAAACTTTCTCCTGCACAATATATCTTAGGTATTTCAGGATTCTGGAAAGTAACCAAAGCTTTCTGTAACACAGGAAGCATTTGTTCAAGAAAAATGGCTGAATCTCAGTAAGAACAGTAAGTTTGTGACATTTTAACCTGTGCTAGCACCATCCTGTACTATGTACTTCTGTGGTTAAACTGAAAAGTAGCACTCACGTTCTTGGTGAAACCCAAAACCTTTGAAGCCACTTGAATGGGAGCAGGAATTGAAGGGAGTTCCTTCAAGGCCTCTTCCATAGACAAGTTTCATATTTTATCTGTCTAACCAGTCTCTGTGCCTGCAGCCATATGACCGTGGTGGCCGATCCTGTCAGATCGTGGAAGCTAAGTAGGGTTGGGCATGGTTAGTACTTGGATAGGAGGGTGGCTTGGGAGGAGGACCCGGCCACCCACTCCCAAAAACCAATCAGCCATTGAAAACCCTATGAATAGCAGAGAAGCGGTAATAATACTGTGTTGCCTGTTGTACATGGGGTTGGTATGAGTTGGATACCAACTCAATGGCACCTAATAATAACAACAATCAATCTCTACCTATAATTGTCTATATTTGAAGTGATTTGAAGTTCCTCAATGCAAAAAACCTTATAGATATCTGTTGAAAACAATTACATGTAATGTTTCTCTTGTGGCTACATAGGTGACAGACAAATGCTGGGGCAAACATTAAGCCAAAACCATAAAAAGAATAAGTGTGTATTGACAGAGGTGATTTATATAATTCTCATGTATTTCAGGGAATCTAAAAGCCATGCTCATGTGCAGGACTATCCATGTACCCAGGCCTCAGAGCACCACCAAAGAATCCCTGGGGATGCCCTAATATCTACCTCCAGTTGATACTCAGGCTCTGCTCAGTAGAAAGTGAAGGCTAAAGTAGAATTCTAAACCTGAGACTGAGTGTTGATGCTGTTTCCCAACTCACAAATAGAGCCACATGAAAAAGACTGGGATACTGACTGGTTCAAGCCAGGTAATGAAAACTCAGTCTGATTAGCATATAAAGATCTCAGTAGCCACAGGTGACAGAGAATAATTACATTAGAGAATTGTTGGAAAAAGACACTAAAGAAACAAAAGCACCAAAATATATAGAAGCAACAATCCATCTTGAGGTAAATAGGAACTTGGACTTTGTCACAATGTTCAGTTAACAACAATGATGAAAAAAATGACCCTATGCAGAAGTGAAAATAAAAACATTTTAGGCTGCAATCTGATAGTGTTGTATTGCTATACCTAAAAGGGTATGCTTACATAGCTGGTCCAAGTCTGACATCTAAGAATTGGAGTTTGAGAAGATTCTCACTCTTACCAAATTGAATAAACCTAGTACACACTGTCATAAGACTTTGTGCAGACCATAGGGTTTATGACAAACAACATCTTTCTGGGAAATAAGGGCTTCCACACATGCTGGATAGTGGATACCTGCATGAGAAGTGTCTATTAAAAACTCTGGTCCCCAACACAAGGAGGGAAGGGACCACTGGTAGGGGTGGGTGTGTGGGAAACATGGGAAAGAGAGGGGAACAACCTAGTGGGTAAAGAGGGAGGAAACAAATGTGAAATACAAGAAGTAACTATGAATAAAAAACATAAAATCAACTATACTATATGGAATTTTTAAAAAAATCATAGTATACCTCAAAAATGTCTACAATTATAGACACATGCCAATCTCATTTGCTTTAGGAGGTAAAAATGTTAACAACCTGGTTTTAATAATTGCCCACTGTCTATAAGTTCTGATTTATCACTCTGTACCCTATAAATATGTACAATTAAAGTACTAATTAAAATTAAAATTAAAAAGATCTCTAGTCCAAGTCCCTGTTGGTCTTCCCTGGTAGGTCACATTTCCCATGCTGTCACACTCACTGTTGAAGAAATAATCATACTGTGTGATTCAACTTCAGGAGGACCTGGGATGTTTGCACAAGTTTTCTCTGGGTGGAACCCCATGTGACCTTCCTCTTTCCAGATTTTCTTTTGGACCATTTAATATAATAAGCCACAGGCATGCTAATGGCACTAAGCTGAGGAGTAATAATGAACTGAATATTTTCTTAATTTGTTTATATTTCTAGGCCATGGGGTTTACCTGTGAGTTTTTAAATTTGTCACAAATTTAAAGGCAGAACAAATAAAAGAAGACAAACACTACATTTAAGTGAGCCAGCACAGTTGAAACTCTTCTTTTTCATGGGTCAACCATGTGATCTCAACCCTGTACTAATAAATTAGAAGTCAATAAGAGTTGGAAAAGCAAAAAAAAAAAAAAAAAACCAACTCCCAAAAAAACAAATAACCCAATACACAAATGGGCAAAGGAACTGAGTAGACAGTTCTCAAATGAAGAGGTCTGTAAAGCCATAAAACACATGAAAAATGCTCAATATCCCTGGCCATTAGGGAATTGCAAATTAAAACAACTCTGAGATTTCACCTTACACCAGTAAGAATGGCCAAGATCAATAAAACAAATAACAACAAATGCTGGGTGAGGTTGCGGGTAAAAGAGAACACTCTTACATTCTTGGTGGAGCTAAACTGGTCCAACCACTGTGGAAATCAACATGGAGGTATCTTAAAAAACTGAAAATTTATCTACCGTATGACCCAGTTATAACACTATGGGAATTTACCCAAAGGGAGATGGGTCATCATACCACAGAGACACCTGCACCTCCATGTTCAATGCAGCACTTTTCACAATAGCAAGGATATGGAATCAACCAAAGTGCCCTTCAACAGAAGAATGGATAAAAAGACTATGATACATATACACAATGGAATACTACTCAGCAATCAAGAAAAATGAAATAAGGTCATTAGCAGCAAAATTGGAGAATTGGAGAATTTTTTTTTTTTTTTTTTTTTTTTGCGATACTGGGGGTTGAACTCAGGGCCTCGCGCCTGCATGCTCTGCAAGTGCTGGACCACTGAGCTGTACCTCAGCCCATTTTTTTTTTTTACTTTTTTTGAGACAGGGTCTCGCTAAATTACTCAGACTGCCTCTGGTCTC
>VMDO01014098.1:0-55796 GCA_007922755.1 Pedetes capensis | reverse complement strand
AGAAAAGACCAAATTACATGTCCAAAGAGACACTGGACCTTGCCCTTGAACGTCGAGCAGCTAAAGCAAAAGGAAGACATGATGAAGTTAAGGAACTAAACAGAAGATTTCAGAAGGCAGCTCGAGAAGACAAAAACAAATATTATAATGACATGTGCAAGGAGCTGGAGGCAGAAAACCAAAAGAGAAGAACACGCTCTGTGTTTCAAGCTTAAGGAAGTGAAGAAAAAATTCAAGCCTCGAGTGGTAGTAGTGAAAGATTCTACAGGGAAAATATTAAATGATGCAGGAAACATCAAAAGAAGATGGGAAGAAAACACAGAGTCATTATACAAGAAAGAATTGGTAGATGACCAACCATTCCAAGAGGTTGCATATGAAGAGGAACCAATGGTGTTGAAGGATGAAGTGGAAGCTGCCTTGAAAGAACTGGCGAAACACAAGGCTCCAGGAGATGATGGGATACCAATAGAGATGTTTCAACAAACAGATGCAGCACTGGAGATGTTAACATGTTTATGCCAACAGATTTGGAAAACAGCTACTTGGCCAACTGACTGGAAGAGATCCATATTTGTGCCTATTCCCAAAAAAGGGGATCCAACTGAATGTGCAAACTATCGGACAATATCAATAATATCACACACCAGCAAAATTCTACTAAAGATCATTCAGAAGTGACTGCAGCAGTATATAGACATGGATTACCAGAAAATCAAGTGGGATTCAGAAGAGGGCGGTGGAACCAGGGACATCATTGCTGGTGTCAGGTGGATATTAGCTGAAAGCTGAGAATATCAGAAAGATGTCTATCTATGTTTTATTGACTATGCAAAAGCATTTGATTGTATGGATCATAACAAATTATGGATAACACTTCGAAAATGAGAATACCAGAACACCTAATTGTGCTCATGAGAAATCTGTACATGAACCAGGAGGCAGTTGTTCAAATAGAACAAGGAAGTTGAGAAAGGTGTGCATCAGGGCTGTATACTTTCACCCTATCTCTTCAATTTATATGCTGAGCAAATAATCCAAGAAGCTGGACTTTATGAGGAAGAACGTGGCATCAAGATTGGAGGAAGACTCATTAACAACTTGTGTTATGCAGATGACACCACCCTGCTTGCTGAAAGTGAAGAAGATTTAAAACATTTACTGATGAAGATCAAAAATCATAGCCTTCAATATGGATTACGACTAAACATCAACAAAACAAAAATCCTTATGACTGGGTCAGCACGCAACTTCATAATAAATGGAGAAAAGATTGAGGTTGTCCAAGATTTTGCTTTGCTTAGCTCTATAATCAACACCCGTGGAAGCAGCAGTCAAGAAATCAAAAGATGCATTGCTCTAGGAAAAGCTGTGGCAAAAGATCTCTTTAGAGTATGGAAAAGCAAAGATGTCACATTGAAGACGAAGGTGCGTCTGACTCATGCCATGGTATTTTCAGTGGCATCATATGGTTGTGAAACCTGGACATTGAATGAGAGAGACAGGAAAAGAATTGATGCTTTTGAATTGTGGTGCTGGAGACGTCTATTGAATATGCCATGGACTGCCAAAAGAACCAACAAATCTGTCTTAGAAGAAGTACAACCAGAGTGCTCCTTGGAAGCAAAAATGGCCAGACTGCGTCTTACATATTTCGGACACGTAGTCAGGAGAGAACAATCCCTGGAGAAGGACATCATGTTTGGGAGAGTGGCAGGTCAACGCAAAAGAGGAAAACCCTCCACCAGATGGATTGACACAGTGTCTGCAACAATGGGCTTAAACATAAATAAGATGGTTTGCCTGGCACAGAATTGGCAAGTGTTTCGATCTGCTGTACATAGGGTCACTATAAGTCGGACTTGACTTGATGGCACCTAACAACAACAACAACATAAGTATTATATACAATGCCTATAGTATTAAATATCTTGTCTTGTTTTATCACACCACACCCAGAAATATATCAGAGTTATGAGGCATGAAAATGGAAATGTTCACCACACTGTAGTTTCTGTCATGCTAAACATAAAAGCAAGAAGCTGGCAGGAAATAAGGTGGAGATTTAGTGTGATAACATGCACATGTTCATAAATCTGATATAAATGTCATTGTGAAACTGTCACTGTCCTATAATAGGATCCTGGGCAATAATGGGTTAATTAATTTTATCTACAATTTTTTTTCTATACTGAAAAACAAAGATTTAAAATCTCTTGATCTCCCCTCTCTCACTACATAATGATCCTTTGTATTCTCCCTCTTTTTATTCCTTTCTCATTCAACTCAGCTGCCTATTAATTTCTTCCTTCCATTGTTCTACTACATTCTGTTGTTTTACTCACTCCTTACTTTGACTTCCATCCTTAACACTTTTCATCTCATAACTTACATTACAGAAATTTGGCTATCTTCATTCCTGAGCTCAATGGTAACATACTAATTGTTATAAATCACTTTTAATTGTACAGTAATCATGTATGTGTTTTGGTTCAGTGATGCTATTTAACAGACGTGTGTTTTACAATTTCAGGGCAGGGGAACTGAGGGCTTAGCCCTCAAGAGAAGGCTGATAATGAAGACGATTTCCAAATAAATCTCAAAGAAACTCCCACCCCAATATATCAGCAATTCATAACAAAGGCATATAAGAAACATGAAAAAGCAAGATATCATGGCTTCTCCAAAAGATCGTAACTCTCCAACAAACAAATCTAAAGATACTGAAACAGTTGAAATGACAGAGCATTCAAAAGTCTAATCATAAAAGTGATTAATGACTTTAAAAAGATACAAATAAAAAATTAACATTGAGAAAATCATCAAGGAAACTGAAATTATAACAACAACAACAAAAACAAAAACAGAAATATTACAAATGAAAAAAAATAAATCAAATAAAAAAACACAGTGGAAAGTAATACCAGCAGACTCGATAAAACAGAAAAAAGAATATCAGGGATGGAAAACAAAGTGAAAGAGATACCACAAAAAAGGAAACAAAAACCTTTAAGATTGTGAGACATGATGAAGAGACCAAACTTTAGAATCTATGGCATCAAAGTAGGAGCTGAGATCAAAACAAAGGCATAGAAAATCTATTCAATAAAATAATAGCAGAAAAAATTCTCAAAGCAAGGGGAAGAAATGGACACACAAACACAAGTGGCATTTGGAACTCAAAACAGACATGACCAGAAAAGATCCTTTCCATGTCACATTATAATTAAAAATTCTAGGATTATATAGCAAAGAAACAATTCTAACAGCTGCAAGAGAAAAACACCAATTCATTTGAAAGACAAATCCAACAAAATAACGTTGTTAGGTGCTGTGGAGTTGTGTCCAACTCATAGTGACCCCCATAGGGCTTTCAATGGCTGGTTGTTTTAGGATTGCCTCGGGGATGGATTGCCATGTCTTTCTCCCATTTTTGTGGTGCTGGGAATTGAACTCAGGACCTCAGAGACTGCAGAGAGGCGCTCTACCAATTGAGGTAAATCTCAGTCCTGTACCTCTCATTAGTAATTCCAAAAGCCAAGAAAGCATGAAACGGCACCAAGTCCTGAAAGTTAGTAACTTCCAACCAAGGTTACTATAATGAGCAAATCTATTCTTTAAAATTGATGGGTAGCTGGGCACAGTGGTGCACAATTATAATCCCACTGATTTGGGAGGCAGTCACAGGAGACTCACAAGGCCAGAAGCAGCTTGTATAACTTACTGAGACCCTTTCTCTAGATAAAAATTTGAAAATAATAGCTGTGGGTGCAGCTCAGTGGTAGAGCACTTGTATGAATGAATTCTTGGGTTTGGCGCCCCAGTACTCCATAAAAAATTTTGATGGGTAAATAAACACCTTCCAAAACAGGCACAGACTTGACCAATTCATGACCATTAAGCCAGCATTGAGAGGCTGGGGTTCAGCTCAGTTGGTAAAGTGTTGCCCTGTACTCTCTGAGGACCCAGGTTTGATTCCCAGGACTGCAAAAATGGGAGAAAGATACGAAAATCCACTCTTGAAGTAATCCTGAAACAATCAGCCATTGAAAATCCTATGAGGATTGTCATCAGTGAAATCTGAATCAATGGCATCTCACAACAACAACAGCAGCAGCAGCAGCAGCAGCAGCAGCAGCAAGAAGCCAGCATTGAAGAAGATACTAAAAGGGATCCTGCACACAGAGCATGAAGAAATACAGACACAAGCATGAAAATTCTGGAATGAATAAATTCTGACAGAGGAATATATGAATAAGTGAGAACTAGGATAGAAGCTCCTGCAACCATACCACACTGGCATCCAATCTCATTAGATCTCAGAAGCTAAGCAGGGTCAGTCCTGGTTAGTTCTTGGATGGGAGACTGCCCAGGAACACCAGGGTCTACAGGCTTGGGAGAAGGACATGGCAACCCACTCCCAAAAAACCAATCAGCCTTTGAAAACCCTATGAATATCAGAAAAGCACTGACATAGTGCTGGGCATGGCACAGTGTCAGGGAGTGTTTCATCTGTTGTACATAGGGCCATTATGAGTTGGACTCAACTTGATGGCATGGAAGAACAACAACAGGATAGAAACAAATATGTACATTTAGCAAACCAGCAAGCCTCTAATACTACCAGGGAAGAAAGAAAAGAACAATTAACTACCAAAACATCTATGAAAATAACCAACAAAATCACATAAAACACAAAATTCTTCTCAATAATTACTGTAAGTATAAATGATCTTAATGCTCTACTTAAAAGACACAGACTAGCTGGTTGGATTTAAAAACAACACTCAACTACTTCTTGCCTTCAAGGGACACATCTCACTGTACATGATGATACACTCAGACTAAAAATGAAAGAATGGAAAACTACTTACCAAGCATGGAGAATGTGTGTGTGTGTGTGTGTGTGTGTGTGTGTGTGTGTGTATCTCACAACAAAATAAAAAAAACAAGAGTTGCTATATTGATATCAGACAAAGTGGATATAAGCTCAAAATAAATCAGAAGAGCTAGAGAAGGTCATTATACAGTAATAAAGGGAACAATCAAGAAGATACAACAACTAAATATTCATGCACTGAGAAATGGTGCACTTAATTTTATATAGCAAACACTGTTGGACTTAAAGGAACAGATCAGTCCTGATATAATCATAATGAATGAATGATTACAATACCTCATTCTCATCAATACATCATCCAAACAAAAAATAAAAAAGAAACTTTAGAGTCAAACAATATGATAGACCAAAAGGAATTAACAGACATCTACAGAACATTTGATCCAACAGACACAGAATACACAGTCTTAGAACTACATGGAATGTTTGTCAAAATAGGACTTATTTTAGGTCACAAAGTAAGTCTTAAAAAATATAGGAAAATTGAAATAGTTCATTGTATCCTATCAGAGCATAATGGAATAAAGCTAAAAATCAATAGCAAGAGCAACTACAAAAATGGTACAAATACATGGAGATTAAGTAACACACTTTTGAATGGTCAGTGGGTCATTGAAGAAATCAGGCAGGAAATTTAAACATTCCTAGGATCAAACAAAAATGAAAAGACAACCTATCAGAACCTTTAGGATATAGCAAAGGCTATGAGTGCTTATATTAAAAAATCAGAAAAAATTCAAATAAGTTACTTAATGATGCATCTTAAGGCATTAGAGCAACAACAACTGAAACCCAAAAGTAGTACATGGAAAGAAATAATTAAGATCAGAGCTGAAATCAATGAAGCATAAACTAAAGAACAATACAAAGAATCAATGAAATGAAAAGTTGGTTCTTTGAAAAGATAAACAAGATCAACAAATCTCTAGTCAAACTAACCAAAAGAAAGAGTGAGAGAAGACCTGAATCAATAAAATTAAAGATGAAAAAGAGGTCATTAAAACAGATACTAACTAAATGTAGAGGATCATCAGGGATTACTTTGAAAATTTATACTACCCCTAAAAAGTAAAATATAGACGAAATGGATAAATCAAGATATAAATAATTTAAACAGAAACAATACAAGTAAGATAATTGAGGTGGTAAAGAATCTCCTAATAACAGAAAAATACGCCCAGGTCTCAATTTAACCATGCATTTAAAGAAGAATTAATACCTCTTCTCTTCAAACTATCCATAAAATAGGGAAGAGAACTAGAAAATAGGGAACAATTCCATAAAATAATGAAATCATTATCACCCTGATATCCAGACAAGAGAAGTACACAACAACAACAACAAAAAAACTACAGATTACCATAGATGAACATAGATGCAAGATCTGATGAACATAGATGCAAAAATTCTTAATACTTGCAAATCAACAACACATTGAAAGATCATACGCTGTGACAAAGTAGGTTTCACTGGACAGATGCAAGTCTCCTTCAACATTCCTAAAGCAATAAATGAATCACAGTGCATAAATATACTCAGAAACAGAAATCATATCATCATCTCAATAGATGCAGAAAACCCCTTTGACAAAGTTCAACATTCATCTATGAGAAAGCCCTAAAGAAACTGCAATAAAGCAATAAAGCATTGAAGAAAGAAATGGAAGAAAACATGAGGAGATGGAAAGAACTCCTTACTCATGGACTGGCAGAATTAGTATTGTGAAAATGGCTATACTACCAAAAGTAATCTATAGGTTCAATGCAATCCTCATCAAAATTCCATTGATGTTCTTCACAGACACAGGAAAAAATCCTAAAATTCATATGGAAGTACAACTGAATAGCCAAGGCAATCCTGAGGAGAAAGTGCAACACAGGAGTCATCAAAATACCGGACATCAAATTGTATCACAGGGTCACAGCACCAACAAAACAAAACAAAACAAAACACCCAAAAACTTGGTACTGGCACACACACAAAACAACAACAACAAAACAAAAACAAACACAAACAAACAAACAAAACCCAAAACAGACATGAAAATCAATGCAATAGAATAGAAGACTCAGAAATAAACCCATGCAGTGACAGTCACCAGATTCCTAACAGTTGCACCAAAAATATATACTGGAGAAAAGATTGCCTCTTTAACAAATGATGCTGGAAAAACTGGATATCTACATGTAGAAAAATGAAAGTAGATCTCTATCTCTTACCTGTATAAGAATCAATTCAAAATTGATCAAAGATCTTAACATAAAGTTGGAAACTTTGACACTACTAGAAGAAAATGTAGGAAAAACTCCAACACACAGGCAAAATCAAGAAATTTCTTAAAAGAACTCCAACAGCCTGGGAAATAGTAGCAAAAATTGATAAATAGGGCTACATAAAATTAATAAGCTTCTGCACAACAAAGGACACAATCAATAGAGCAAGAAGAGAACCCAGGAAATGGAAAAGATCTTTGACAACTATACCTATAACAGATGATTAATATCTAGGATATATAAAGAACTTAAGAATTAAATTCCAAAGAAACAAATAACCCAATCAATAAATGTACAACTGAATTAAAGAGATGGTTTTCAGAAGAAATTCTGAAGGGCAATAAGTATATGAAAAATGGTCAACATCCTTACCCATTGAAGTAATGCAAATCAAAACTATGCTAAGATTCTATCTCACCCCAGTCAGAATAGCCAACCTCAACAAAACAAACAACAAATGATGGTGAGGACGAGTGGGAAAAGGAACCCTAATACATTGGTGGTGGGGTTATAAACTAGTACAGCCACTATGGAAATCAGTATGGAGGTTCCTTATCAAACCAAAAATAGAACTACTGTATGATCCAGCTATACCACTTTCAGGCATATATCCAAAGGGATCCAAGTCACCATACCAAAGAGACATCTGAACTTCCATGTTTGTTGCAGCACTGTTCACAATTGCAGTAACATAGAATGATCCCAGATATCCATCAACAGATGAATGGATTTAACAATTGTGGTAGACATATACAGTGGAATACTATTCAGTCATAAAGAAGAATGAAATTATGCCATTTGCAGAAAAATGAATGGGCTGGTAACACACAGTCCTTGACTAGTGGCTTATGGCATTCCTTTTCCCACTGCATAGAAAGCTAACATGTTGGGAAACTATGTTTTATCCACCAAAAGGCACAACTTCCAACCATATAGAAAAAAGAAATGTGTAGACTTGGCTCTCCCCAGGGGTTGTGCAGCCCAAGGCAGTCCCACTATACTTGAGCTTTATCACTCCCTTTTCCAACTGATATCAGCATGATGAAATCTGACCAGTATATGGCAAAAGTAGCCATGAGAGAACTGACAGAATGCAGACCAAGGAGCAAAGATTTCTTGCTCAGTAAATATTAGAAAATTGCCGGCATTTACTCCTCTCCCCTTCCCTCATATACACACATATATGAGAAGTAGTGAGTTGCTTAAAGGAGGTATTTCACATTCTGACACTAATTTACTTTACAAACCAACACTAAGTGCTCTTATATACTACTCCCTTCTCCTATCCTGAAATGACCTGAAAATGGTTGAAACCAAAGAATTAGAGACAACAAACTATATAAATATATTTGAAAAATTAAATCTGTCCTTAGAACAACATGAAAGCAGATATTGACAACAGTTATTTATAACTCACATTGCATATCTAGGTGATAATCACTATTCCATAAAATAATAAGAAATGTGAGATGGGTGATCTGAAAAATACTAGTCCACATCTTGGAACCTGGAATGCAGTGTCCCAAAGGACTGTTTTTGTTTCTGTTTTTAAGATAGTCTCATAGCACAGGCTAGGCTCAAAATTGCTATATATCTCAGGCTGACCTGGAACTCACAATCCTGCTGCCTTAATCTCCTAAATCCTGGGATTACAGGCATGTGCCACCATTCTTGGATCCAACTGGGGACTATTACAAAAAATGGGTAAGTGCAATCACCACAGTTAGTGTGACATCACCAAAATGATTTGGGAAAGGGAATAAAGTCTGCCCATCGGTCAGCTACATTCCTGACATGAGAGTTTTGGGTTAATAGATGGCCTGACCCATCCCTGTAAGCCTGTGAGTGGTAAAATAGGATGGTCCAGGCAGATGTGGCTTCTGGTGGACTCAGTCTTAGGAGAGTGGGATCACCCCATTCCCACCTGAATGAGCCAGAGACCTCTGTGGCAGGACTTGAGCTTGTTCCTGTGGAGTTCTCTCTAGTCTGAAGAGACCGTTCCTCCTCCTCCATTAAATGACTAACTTCATTAGTGACCAACTGGACATGTACACATGGATCTCATGAGACAGGTGTGGGATTGACATGGATGTTAAGTCCCCCAACCAGCCTTTTCTTCCTCCCCTTCAGGATAATTAAAAACTTGAATGTAAGAGGCAACTCAGCGTAGGTAAAGTGAAAAAAAAATACAGAAAACAACTTTTACAGGGTAAATCAGGTAAGAGCAGTTTGTAAAATTACAATGTTACTCTTAGGTGCTGTTGAGTTGGTGTCCCACTCATACAGACTCTGTTTTCAACAGGTGAAACCCTATCATCAGTGCTTCTCTGCTTTTCGTAGGGTTTTCTATGGCTGATTGTTTTTTGGAGGGGGAAGTGGGCTGCTGTGTCCTTCTCCCAAGTCTATAGTACTTGGTATTCCCAGGCAGTCTCCTATCAAGTACTAACCAGGCCTAACCCTGCTTAGCTTCTGAGATCTGACAGCAAAGGATTCCACAATAGTATGCCTGCAGGCTAAAATTACACTATCACAGATTAAACATCTTGATTTAGTGAAAGAAAAGCAGACAAAAGGAAACTCAGCAATCCAGAAAGAGGAAGCACTTTTTTATGTAGGAGTTGTAAGATTTAGTAGGCATATATAGTTCAGGTAGCTGTGAGAAGACATGGACCTGAACCTAAACAGAAACTAACCACCTGGAATGGAGTAATTAGACCCATGTCAGTGGCCGGGGTGAACCCATACTGTAGGGTGTGGGGGAGACTAATCAGGGATCAGAAGACTGAAGAAGCAAGGTCTCCAGGAGGGTGAAGATAATCTCTCTGTGGGCCAGATGACACACAGTGAGGCTCTGAACCTCCATCACTCTGGCCTGACAGCTTGCTGAGGTTACTGAGGATTTACCCAGTGGAAACTAGTGGATGAAAACAAAAACAAAAGAAAACAGCAAAAAATAACACAAAACAAACCACTACCAACAGCAAAAATATCCAAGACCATTGGTGTATGTTGTATCCTCTGTCCATTAGATGCTTAATTCTTTGGGACACAGATGCAGTGCCATATCACTTTATCTGTGTCCCAAGGAATTAATCCCCATGTACCTTACTGACTAGTGACTGTATTGGTGTGCCTCCTCATATCTCTGAGGTGGTCTGATATAAAGTGGCTGACCTTGTTTGACTGTCCGCACAGAGTGGATCTGCTAATAGTTGGTGAGGATCCTTCCTCATGATGAGGCAAGAGAGCTGTGTGGGGAGGCCCTATTTTACCCACACCAATGAAGAGTTTGATCTATGGACTTAGCTGAGCCACAAAGCTCCAGGCATAGATTTGAGAGGGTCATCTTCCGATATTGGAATAATGAGTACTTTTTCTATATCATTTTGTAGTTTCTAAATTGTCTAATAGAAAATATTTATTACTTTGGAATGTTATTTTAAAGTTTATTTTTAAAGTTGAGTGTGGTAGTATACACCTGTGCAGGAGGATTTTAAATTGGAGGCCAGCTTGGGCTGCATAATGAGATGCTGTATGAAATTGTTTTCCAAAAAAAAAAAAAAAAAACAACAACAACACATGATTCATAATAAAATATCTCTGCATATTACTGAGTACTTAGTGATAACATCTGAAACTTAGTGATTAGAAAGGCCAGCGAAAGGCTCTGCTTGGCCATGCTTTCTTTCCTCTTCTCCAAAAAGTTTTGCTTCTTTTAGTAACTAACTCTCACTTTCTCTCCCACTTTTTACTGAGCCATCTGCCAGATTAGACACAATGATAATTCTTTGGGTGGTCAGGGCACCTTATTCAGTTGGTACCTCTTCCTTGGGACCTGGAGTTGCAAGTCTGTGGATTCAGCATCCTAGGTAAAAAGAAAGATTCCAGTGGGTTAACTGGTCTGGAGGAGAATGGTCCTTTCCACTCCACCTCATGGATCCTGGACATGAAGCTCCTAGCTATGGGGTGGGTAGCACTGCATCTTGGCCTCTGGGGAGGGTGACCCAACACAAGGTCATCTGTCAGGGAGGGGACCCTGGCCTTTCCCACCCCCCTCTTCCCAGCATCCTGCCTGCTGATGCTTCCATTGGCTCTTCCAAACGTCACCAGGACAAGGAGACCCTTAATGCAGCCAGTGGGTCAGACCCTCAAGGCCTGGGGAAGGCAGAGGCAGTTGGAGTGTGCATCGATCTGAAGGAGCTGAGGGAGACATCAAGTGGGTATTCAAAGAAGTGGGTTGTTCTTATAATCCCTAATAAATAAAACATGCTGTGGCAAGAAGACAGTCTTATCTAGCTTGTTTCATTTCTCTTTCAACAAAGTCTACAAAATCTAACATGACAGACTATGTCCCTCTTTCTTAAGTAACTAATGGGAACTTGGACAGGTCTTGAAAGATTAATCATTAAATCCCAATCTTTTCTTCTTGATTATTTACTGTAGAGGAGCATATAGGTTACTTGTAATGCTTTTTGTCTTGCATTAATTAATGGATAGACAAATAAATAATTTTCTTTTCAGATATTTGTTGACTTACTAAGTAAGGCACTGAGACATAAGTAGAATAAAATAAATAATATAGGCAGATCTACATTTAAATGATTATCATGCTTTGTGAGCCAACATTATGATTAATCAAATTCTGTATTCTTGAATTTCTTAAAGCAATAGATGAGTACAGTAGCAAAAACAATCTCAACTTTTTTATACACTTAAAAACAGAGAAATTCCTGCCACTTTTAAGTCACCTAAATATATCTGTATATACAGTTTTTACTGGGAAAGATTAGAGGAACTCACTTCCCCCTGGGGCTCTGGACTTAAACATTGTTAAAGCACTGTTATATATTACTGAAGCACTGTTAATATTAATGATAAGTTTTTATTGTAAGAACTCCTTTTAATGTTTATTTTTCCTTTAAATAAGCTAAGATATTGGGGGCCTGGGTGGGCTGACTTTCTAATTAACAGCTGTTAGACCTTTCCCTGCTGTGTCCTGGGTGCCTCGAATGAGGGACTATAGCCAAGAAGCCAAGCAGACTACCATCAGGCCAGCATCAGCTGTTTTGAACATTCCATGGGCACCTTGAGGAAGCTACACAGCAACTACAGCTGCTTGAAGCGCAACTCTGACTTCTGAAAGTACTGTTACAGCTATGACTGTTTCAAACAGCTTGCACTGGCCTTTTTGCCTTCACAATCCTTGGTGAACTATAGATGACCCTGCAGTGATTTCCACCTAGGCCAGAGGAGGAGCACTTTCCTTGGTGGCCCAACAGAAGGCCTCTGACTAGGGCAAACACAGTATCTCATCTGCATGCTGTTGGTTGGCATAATTGTGGTTTCCATTTCCACAGGGGACAGTACCATGATTAGTGCAAACACCCTTGCCATACAGCTTTTCTGGTTATATAAGAAGGTTCTTTGGATCACTTCTGAAGCCAGCAAGGATACTCCCTCTTGTGCTGCCCCATGCAACATTAGACCCAATGAAGAGCTTCTCTCAAGTTTTCTCTTGCTTGCTTTTTATATCCATCATTAGTAGAGAATACTGAGGTGGTTACATGAAAAAGAAGAAGACAACAATACAAGTGGTAGTGGTGGAAGCAGTAGTGGATGTGGATGTGGCAGCAGTGGTGAAGGTTGCAGTAGTAGTGACAGTGGCAGTAGCAAAAAGAAGACAGAAGAATAGTTCCAGAGTATGGCCAGGGAAGAAACAATGGGCAATCAAGGTGATGGAAGCAACAAGGGTTGTGAAGAGTTAAAGATGAGAAACTGCAGGCTCTGGTCTTTGGAACACTTCCAGAGAACCACCAGACATTAAAAGCCATGGTCTTACTCACCCTAGGCCTGAGAGCTATAACACTAGCTGTTTTCAAGGGCTGAGGATCCTGAAACCCTGGAACCAAGAGGTATAATACTTTTCAGTGTAGGGCTGAGAATCCCAATAGCTGAGGCCTATATAAGAGCAGTAACACTAGAAAGTACCACCTAATATTGCTTGCTGTTATCTGCTGTTGCCACCCACTGATGCCAGAAGCCAAGGATTGTAAAAGATGCCAACCTCCCATCTGAGAGCTGTAAGCCTCTGAGTCTTCAAATAAACCTTCTAAGCTATGGGCATTTGTCTGGAATTGTCAGCACTGGAAGAGAGTCTCCTCACCCCCTGATCAGTGAATTTTCTCTTCTATTGACTTAATCCACTCTCCTGATACTCTTGAGGGATGATTTCACTCTTAAATCACTTACTGATCATTATTATTAAACTACAATTCTGTTGCCCTTATTTTTGAACAGATGAAATTATGGGGCAATCCCCCAAAATTTAGTTATATTTTGAAAGTGGCAGTACCAAAATTTGTAGTTCATTGGTATTGGTAATAGGCTTCTTTTACTTTCCATAGTTTTTGTTAAGGCAAAGAAACAACAACAACAACAACAACAACAACAACAACCACCCTGAAAAGTTAATTATTCTATGTGGGGAGAGTTGGATATATAAAGAATTCTCTCAGGCAGCTCAGTACTAAATGAAAATAAATATTGTAGTAAATATTCTGATACTTGCATAAAATGGCTATTTTTATTGGGTGTTCATTATGTTCTAGCAATATAGTAAGTAATTCATACACTTTGCATCATTTAACTTAATAATATTGGGATTACCTATTATTATTATTTCAATTTCATACATAACAGATCCTTGGGAAGGCTTTATGGAACTGGAAGATTCAGGTAAAAACAATGCCAAATAAGAAAAGGAGAAAGTCCAATGTTGTTCCTTGGTCTTATTTAAACAGTAAGAAGGGTTAATCAAACAGCCTTTGTCATTATATTTTCTAGTACTGAAGGGATATATCTTGGAGCAATAATATCCCAAATTTTCAAATATTTTGTTATTTATAGATGTTTATGATTTTTGAATCAAGCACTTCATGTAATTAATTTTCTTCTCCTTCTGGGGTACAAGAAAATTGTGATCAATTTCTCCCTGTTCATCTTGGCTATGTGGTGAGGTAGGGGACCTCTGTGCTGAAAAGGGTGATGTGGTTGGTCCAAAGCCTTGGACTCCACCCTCTACCACATAGAAGGTCTCCTAGGAGGTCCAGGGTGGGAACTCCATCTCTGCCTGGAGATGCTATAGATACAGTGAGCTAAGGAGATAAGGTCGTATAAGAGCATACCCCAAAGCCACATGAGTCCTCCAAGGAGCAGCTCTGTACTGAATGTGCTTCAATAAGGAGGTAGAGGGTAGAGAAAGGTGGTGAAGGACATGGAATTCACTGAGTGCCACATTATGCTGGTGCCATTCTACCCTTCCTTAAACTGAGATTGGGAGGCAAAACTTTATTTCATTTTCATAGTTGAGGAGACTGAGTATCAGACAACATCAAGACAAGCTAGTAACAGAAAGAATTGGAATGAAAGGCAGGACAGAGTAGTTTCATGCTCCATTCTGTATCCTACCATCATCAGTAGATCATACCCACTGGAATCCCTCCAATCCAAAATAACTTTGCTTGGATAAAATGAGCCAATGTAGTAAAAGTGTTTTGGAAATTGTAAACACTGCATTAAAGTAAGGAGTTACGGTTTAACTTTAACATTTAAGATCCATTCCAATAAGTACTCTAATAAGAATTTTTTCCTAATAATAATGGATAATTATGGAGCCCTCATTACAGGGAAAGCATTCTGTTTGATTCCATAGAAGAATTTAACCATCAGTAAAACATATGGCCTGATGTAGCCAAAGGGAATTGGGCATAGAATATATGAAAATAACAGGTAAGAAGTTGTCACATGAGGCAATAGTATCACATGCTAATTGGGTTCTTTGAGCATTATATCCACTTTTATTTCTCAAGAAAACATTAAATGACATTGCTGGTGAATGAAGATTTTTCCATTTTGTCCCAGTCTTGATTGAGGCCCAAACATCAAGACAATTGTTGCAAGTCATATCTGCTTCCTAAAGAAAGAGGCTAAACCAATCGTCTCATCTGGAGGCAAACTCTCCCCCTGCCCCACCACCCAGGAAACTTTGCCAATGTCTGAAGATGTTTCTAGTTGTCCTACTAGGGTGGAAGAAGTACTGGCTTTTAGTGGGAAGAGACCATAGATATGGCTAAATGTGCTGCAGTTTCTACGACAGCCTCCCTTCTCCTCCACTACAACCACTAACTACATAACCTAGAATGTCAACAGTGCATAGGTTGAGGAACCCTGTACAAGACTTGTAATGAGGTGGGCACTATCATTAACTCCAATCATAAGTCATGAGCTATATCCAGCCTGGACATAGTAACAGCCTGGAGAATTCCTGGGGACAATAATTCTGCAGATACTTTCTGTGAAAAGTACTGTTGAAAGTGCCCTAGCAACATCTTTCTCTCTCAGAGAGTTGATGAGGACACAACTCTTCCACTTCCATACTAAAATGGAATCCCCAGGTCCTGGAGTCACCCTGGGGCTTGAGCTAAGCCCTGTGTGAGGGGGCAGGGAAGGGTTTGACCTGCATAAGCCATTTTCATGGACACAAGGATGGCTTTAACTGGAAATGTCAAACAGGTGGCTTCTGGTCTTAGCAGACTAGGTAACTTGGTCCAACCTTCCCTTGAAATAGATTAAAAAATCTTGATGAAATAATAATAATAATAATAATAATAATAATAATAATAATAATATAAAGAGAATCTTCATAAAGTTTCTAAGAGCCAATAAGATAACCAAGTGTGAACTTACTTTGGTAAATGGAATGATTACTTTGGTGTCATAAGATATGGCTAAAGTTCCATGTGTTACTGACAATTAGCAACTCAGATTTGACAGACTTTTGCACAGGGCCCCATACAACCTTTTCTCTGCTAACTGCTTTGGAGGAACCCCACCATCCTGACTCAGAACCTCTTGCTCTGGCTCCCTATCTCCTCAGCTGTCTTATTCAGCACAGAGCCTGGGCAGATGGGATGTGATAGCTCCAAATATTCATTTGCTCTTCATTCTGGGAGTGTGGATTTGTTTCCCTATTTCTCAGATCGGTTAACAGATTTTTAAAACTTCAATGTTTTACTTATTGATAATTTTGATCATTGGAAATACTATTCCTTTGTTTCTAGTTGAAATTGGATAAATACAATTAAATAGGAGAAAATATTTATTTAATAGCAGAAAGATAGAATATATTTCTATTGTAGTATATCTAAATATAACTGTCATGCACAATCGGTTACTGACAAACTCCAAATAATGCTTGTGAGGATCTGATATTCCCTTGAGAAGAAATCCTTCCTTTTTTCAAGGTCATTTACAGACAAGGGACTGCAACGGTGAGGTATAAAATTATGTCTCCTTGTCAATGATCCTAAATATAAAATTCAAAGAATTGATGGCCTAATGTAATGGCCCCTGGGAATGTGCAAGTCTGTAGTCATGTTTACTCAGATTTTCTCCAGTGAACATCTGATATTTAACAAAGTTCCACAGTTATTGTCTTTGTGACTTGGGATAAGTCAGCATTGTAGTGCTGTTTTCATCCACCAGAGGGAGACACAATACCCTCGCCTCTCAAGATTTGTGAAGAGTATAAACGAAACAGTAGAAGAAAACATTTAGAAAAGAGCCAGTCCTCAATGGACATTATCATAATATTAATTGTGAAGACTTAATACCACTTGTAAACAAGAACATTACTTAGAAATATCCATGCCTTTGACAGTGTTCATGAGAAAGTTCCATTATTGTCTCCTGTACTCAAAAGAGCTTCACAGAATAGTGAATTTCGATACTGAGACATCTCATGTGAAATCTCAATGGAGAATGCTCTACTGCCAGACTTTCAGGCTTCAGACTAAGTGGTGGCTACATTAAATTGTCTACAGCTGTACCATCCTGGCATCAGATCCTGTCTGATCTAGGAAGGCAAGCAGGATTGGGTCTGATTAGACCTTGGATGGGAAACCACATGGGAATACTGGGTGCTTTTGGCTTGGGAGAAGGACCGAGCAACCCACTCCTAAAATAATCAGCCATGGAAAACCCTATGAAGAGCAGAGAAGCACTGACATAGTGCTGGGCATGGCACAGTGTTGGGTAGTGTTTCATTCTGTTGCACATAGAGTCACTATGAGACAGATCTGATTTGATGGCACCTAACAACAGCTATAACAAACATTAAGTGGTGCAATGTTAGTTTATTTGTTTGAACTCTTTCTACTTTCTTGATGTGGGTGATTATTGCTATAAATTTCCCTCTTAGTAGTGCTTTTGTTGTATCCCCTATCTTTTGGTGTTCTTATTATGTAATGGTCTTCTTTGTCTTTTTGTACCTTTTTTTTTTTTTTTTTTTGGATACTGGGGGTTGAAACCAGGACCTCATGCTTGCATGCTTTGCAAGTGGTGTACCACTGAGCTGCACCCTCATCCTTTTTGACTTTTTTGAGACAGGGTCTCGTTAAATTACTCAGACTGCCTCTGGTCTTGAACTTACGATCCTCCTGCCCCCACCTCCCAAGTCACTGGGATTATAGGCGTGTATCACCACACCCAGCTTGTCTTCAGAGTACTATTTTAACTCACTCATTTAAATAATAAAACAGTTAATGGTTTTGATCAGACTGAGAACCAGTAAAATTCAATTTGTAATTATTTCACATGGCCACAAGATGTCACTGTGAGCTCAAAGTATTTTAGAGAAACTGCGTGAAAAGAGAAAAAACTACTGTGACATTAAATCTATCAAAATGAGGGATTCTTTTCACAAGTAGTACCAAATTTGAAGTCATCCCTTTGCCAAACTTGAGAGGATTCCCTCAGTTTACCAGTTTTCTAGATTGGTACACATGCCAAATATTCAGGGTAGTGGTTATGGATGAGCAGAGAGGAAGTTCAATAAAGCCTGAAGGCAATGACCACAGTATGGGTAACTTAAATTCAGGGCTTTGTAGGAGTTGGGGATGGAGAGCTCACCTTAGTTCCAGATGAATCTTAAAGGGACTCTGTTGTGGTGCTGAATTTAGTTGGCCCTGAGGGAAACACTTCCCAGTCTCCTCCTCAAAGATATTATCCCAAGGCTGCCACTGAACCAGGGGTCTCTGAAGAAAAATTGAGCCATTGTGGATGTTCACCATAAAAGGAAAGATCCAGATCCTGAGACACCTTCCAGGTGACCAGCAGCAGAGATAGGGAGCAGATGAAAAATGTCCCCTTACTGCTTTCATTACTTTAGCTTTGAAATACATTTTGAAACCAGGAAGCTTTGTACTTTCTCAAGATTGTTTTGGCTATTCAGGGTCTTTGTTAGTTCATTTATGCTGTGATAGCAGAAGATCACAGACTGGGTAATTCATAAGGAATAGAAATTAATTTTCTCAGAATCCTGAATACCATGAAGCCCAAGGTCAAGGCTCCAGCATCTGGCAAGGGCCTTCTATCTGTGGAAAATGTCTTTTATAAGGGTCTTAATCTAATCACAAGGGAAGAGCCCTCATATATTGAACATGTTATAAAGACTCTATCTCCTGAATTACCCTATAGGCAATATCTGAAGGAGACACATGCAAATCATAGTACTGTCTATTTTTTTTTTTTTTTTTTTTAGCAATGATGGGCTGAACCAGGGCCTTGTGCATACTTTGCAAGTACTTTACCACTGAGCTGCACCCCTAGTCCATTTTTAATTTTTGTTTTGAGACAGAGTATTTCTAAGTTATGTCAGCTACCTTTGGCCTCAAATTTGCAACCCTCCTGAATCTCCCTGTCTAGTCACTAGGATTACAGGCATGTGCCACCATGCCTGGCTCCATAGCACTGTCTTTTAAATTTCAATATAAACTTGAAGATTTTTTCTATTTCTGTAAAAATTCCACTGAGATTTTGGTAGGGGGCACGACAATTCTGTGATTTGAATTTTGTGGCCATTTAAACAATGTTAATTCTTCCAATCCATCTGCATGGGATGTCTTTCCAATGACGTGTGTCAGCTTTAATTGTTTCCATGGATTATAGTTTTCAGAGTACAAGTTTTCACTTTCTTGGTTAAGTTCATTCTTCAGTGTTATGTTCTTTTTAATGTCATTACATATTGGATTGGTTTATTTCCTTTTCACATAGTTTGGAGTTAGTATAAAAATTAAACACTTATCCCATATGGACCTTCTATATTGATCAACTTTCCTATATTCACTTAATAGCCTTCACATGTTTTTTGTTTTTGGAATCTTTACTTTTTCTTTATATATAATCAGATCATCTACAAACAGAGATAATTTTCTTTCTTCTAATTTGGATGCCTTTTTTTCTTGCCTAGTTGCTTTGTCAAGGATTTCCAGTTCTATATAGAATAGAATGTGTGAGAGTAGCTTTTTTACCTTGTTCTTGATCTTAGAGGAAAATATTTCAATTTTTCACCACTGAGTGTGATGTTAGCTGTTTTTTTTTTTTTTTTTCAACTTTGTGGCTTTTATTGTGTCCAGGTAAATTAATTCTATACCTATTTTGTAGAGAGCTTTTCTCATGAAAGTTTTGGACGTTGTAAAATGCCTTATTTGCATCTATGGGGAAGATTATGTAATATTAATTTTTCATTCAGTCACTATTTTGTGTCATATTATTGCAATTTTTGTAGGATTTCACACATACTAAGCAAACAATCTATCATTCAGTTATACCCCCAACCCCTGTATGTCCCAGTAATTGACTTGCATATGCTGAAACATCCTTGCATACCCTGAGTTAGTTCTACTTTATAATGATGTATGATCCCTTCGTTGTGCTGCTGAATTCAATCTGCCAATATTTTGCTCAAGATTTTTCCATTTATGTTCATAAAGGATATTGGCCCATAGTTTTCTTTGCTTGCACCTTCTAATTTTGGTGTTCAAATGATGCTGGCCTCATACAAAGAGTTTGGAAATGTTTCCTCTTCTATATTTTGGAAGAAGTTAAGAAGTCTCAGTGTTTACCTTTCTTTAAAAATTTGATAGAATTCATCCATGAAGTCATCTGGCCCTAGATTTTTGTTTGTTTAGGAGATACTGGCTCCTGGTTCAATTTCCTTATTTATTATTAGTCTGTTCAAGTTTTCATTTCTTCATGTTTTAGTCTTCCTTGGCTTTATGTTTCTAGGAATTTATCTTTTTTCTTCCAGGTTATTCAATATTGTGGTTTGAATAGGAAATATCCCTGACAAGCAAATAGGCTGAATGCTTTGCTCATAGCTGATGGTACTATTTTGGAAGGTGGTAAAAAATTTAGGAGGTGAGGCCTAGCTGGAGAAAGTAAGCCACTAGGGGTATGGCTTTGAAGGGGGTACCAGCTCTTTCCCTCCTCTTTCTTCCCTGGCTTCCATGAGGTAAGAGACTCTGCTCCATCATGCCCTCTCTGCCATGACTCAGACCCAATTCAATGGATCTTTTGGGGCCAAAGGCAGAGGGTTGTAGTTTAGATCTAAGTGTTCCCCAAAGGTCACAAGTTTTAACACTGGATCCCTAGCCAGTGGTACTATTTGTGGAGGTCCTGAAACTTTGGGAGGTGATACCCTTGCTTTATGGAAGTGGTTTCCTGAGGACAACCCTTCAGAAAATTCTTACCCAAACCCACATCTATAGTCACTCCCTACCTCCTACCTCATGATGACATGAGCTTGTCTGACACAGGTCCTCCCTCTGCTGCTGCCATGCCTGCCCTGCTGCCATAATTGACTGATCCTCTAGCTGTAAGCTTCCAACACACGTTTTGCTTCATAAGTTTGTTTCAGTTGGGTTTTCTACTACAGCAATGACAGCTGCCTAATTTAGATGTCATCCTGAGGCATAGAAATGTCTGAATCTAATCAAAACAACACTGATATTCCATCTCACTCCAGTAGGAATGGCCAAGATTAAAAAAAAATAACAATTAATGCTGGTAAGGATGTGAAGAAAAAGGAAAATTTTTACACTGATGGTGGGACTGTAAATTAATTTAGCCAATTTGGAAATCAATATGGAGATACATTAGAAAGCTAAGAATAGAATGGCAATATGACCCAGGTATATCAGTCCTGGCACTATACCCAAAGAAAGATAGGTCATCAGGCCACAGGGACATCTGTGCTTCCATACGTAATGCAACACTTCACAATCACAAAGATATGGACTCAACAAAGACATCCATCAACATAGGAATGGATTGAAAAACTGTGTATATACACAATGAAATTTTACTCATCAATAAAGAAGAATGAAATATGTCATTTGCAGCAAAATGGATGGAACTGGAAAACATCATTTTAAGTGAATTAACCCAGTCTCAAAAATTGAAATACCATATGTTCTCACTCATGTGGGAGATAAATCTAACTTAAAGAATGAAAAAGAAATTATACACATTCAGATATATAAAAATGAACAATCATACATATCTAAGAAGAAAAAATAGAAGCAGATCAGAAAGGAGAGGGAAGCTGGGCATGGTGGTGCACGCCTGTAATCCCTCCCTGTAATCCCTCTGCCTTGGGAGGCAGAGGTAGGAGGATTACAAGTTTGAGACCAGAGGCAGTCTGTGTAACTTAGCGGGACCCTGTCTCAAAAAGTAGAAAAATGGGCTGAGGGTGCAGCTCACTGGTCCAGCAATTGCAGAGCATGCAAGCACAAGGCCTTGGGTCCAACCCCCAGCACCACAAAAAAAAAAAAAAAAAAAAAAAAAGAATGTATGTATAGTCAAATGTGATGTTGTTGTTGTTGTTGTTAGGTGCCATTGAGTCAAGTCCTACTCATAGCGACCCTCATAGGGTTTTCAGTGGCTGATTATTTTAGGATTGCCTTGGGAGTGGGTTGCCATGTCCTTCTCCCATTTTGTGGTGCTGAGAATCGAACTCGGGACCTCAGAGACTGCAGAGCAGCGCTCTACCAACTGAGCTAAATCCCAGCCCAAATGTGATGTAATGGTTGCATAATGGAAAAAAAAAAACAATGCTTTATTACTCTGTACCCCACCATCATTTACTAATAAAGGTAGAAAAAAATAATTTGTTCTTTTATTT
Source organism: Pedetes capensis (assembly GCA_007922755.1). Taxonomy (NCBI): domain Eukaryota; kingdom Metazoa; phylum Chordata; class Mammalia; order Rodentia; family Pedetidae; genus Pedetes; species Pedetes capensis. The sequence goes on along the minus strand of VMDO01014098.1, from coordinate 33,601 downwards.
CTTGAGATGTGTTCTGACTTTCAAACTCTTAAATATTATTTTTAAAGAATATAGTTCAAAAGTCCTATATTCAACAAAATCAAAATAATAGAACAAGATCAGATTCTGGTTCTCTGATATTTTGAAACTTGTATGTCATTGATATCTTCAGGATAGGATCTGGATATATAGACATTCCAGAATCCTGAAAAATGTTCTCAAATATGTGTTTTCAACACTAGTATTTTGAGTTAAGATGTCACAATGAGGCCCACGGCATGATGGAATGCAGAGGGCAAACTGTCCTGTTACAAATAAAGATCAACAAGGGTGTTCTTGCTGTAGCCATCCGCAGTGCGGCCCACAACAATGAAATTCCCCAAACAGTGAGGCCTATGGGAAAGACAGCAGCTGTGCTTAGGAGACTTTTAGAAGAAATGCAGAATAAGAGGATGTAGTTATGTCACTAGTGGTGCAGCAGAGGAATGCAGTTCCCTGTTGCCACCTAGCCTGAGGAGTTCTGCTTGTTGAGCCTCTACTCAGGTGAAGGCAGTTCCTTAGCTTTATCACAGAAAAGAATTTCAGGATGAGTCAAGAGTGAAACAATCCTAGTTCAAGACATAAACCACATGGGCCTCTTAAGAAAAAGAAGCCCTTAAATATCTTTTCTATCTATCTATCTATCTATCTATCTATCTATCTATCTATCTATCCATTTAGTGGCTTTACAAGGTAGGTTTAGGGAGGTGTCACTAAGGTGGGTTTATAGAAAGGGATCACAAAGGCGTTGTCTGGCAATAAATAAAGTCCGTAATCCCATTTGTGAGATTAAGTTAAAGTCAGAGTTTTCATATATTTTGATTCTAAGCATAGCTTATTGCTATTTTAACATCTTTATTATTTAAAATATCTCTCAAAAATAATGTCACTTTGCAGGTAGTCTTCACAGCAGTTTCTTGGTATTTACCTCAAAATTCTTTATTCTCAATTTGTGAGATTCAAATCACATCTTGAGGTGAAAGCTTTTTCCCTTTCTATGTCTGCAAAATTTCCCTGGTTTTTTAAAATCCTGCCTCAGTTTCCTTAGTTGCATCCACACTATTTACCTAAAGGGAAAGATTTTGTGAAAGTGGCAAGCCTCAATTAGGCGTGATCACTCAAATTATTCAGGGTGTGTCCTTGGTGGGATTATATGGTGGGTGGGATTGTATGACCAATGAGATGAAGAGGCTGATGAAATTATCATCCATATAAAAAGAGATCTTTGCCTCAGAACTTGTCTTTCCTCTGAGAGAGAACCAAGCACTTGGTCCCAGAGTGGTGATAGGCCCCTCCGCAGAGACTTCGTGCATTAGATTTTCCTCCTGATTGGCTTCTGGTAAGTGTTGGAGAGACTTATCTGGAGGGACAAACTTCATTTTTTTTTTAATAAATTTTAATTTGAAGATGATTTTTTTACTCTAGGTATTGGGTTGTAGGACCTCTGAAGTTAGGGTAGTTTGTTGCAAATTTGGAATTTCTCAAAACTTATAATTCACATGTAATATCGTGTTGTTGTTAGGTGTTGTTGTTGTTGTTGTTGTTGTTAGGTGCTGTGGAGTCGAGTCCAACTCATAGCGACCCTCATAGGGTTTTCAATGGCTGACTGTTTCGGGATTGCCTTGGGAGTGGGTTGCCACATCCTTCTCCCATTTTTGCGGTGCTGGGAATTGAACTCGGGGACATCAGAGACTGTACAGTGGTGCTGTACCAACTGAGGTAAATCCCAGCACCTAGGTGCTGTTGAGTTGGGTCTAACTCATAGCGACCCTATGTATAACTGAATGAAACACTCCAGCACTGTGTGGTCCCAGGCACTGGGTCAGTGCTTCTCTGATATTCATAGGGTTTTCAATGGCTGATTATTTTGGAAGTGGGCTGCCAGGTCATTTTTACATGTTTCTGGTGCTGTGGATCAAACTCAGGGCCCCAGAGAATGCAAAGAAGCCAACTGTGCTGACCCTCAGGCCCCACATGTGATGGTTGGAAGAAAATTTGCTTAGCTGTACTACTCAGGTAATGGTTTTCTGGAATTAGACTTGTGAGGGATATATGTAGACAAAGAGAAAGATACTTAATAAGTTACACGAGTAGACCAAAGGAATAGTGAGGCCATACTAAAGGCAGTAGAAGAGAGAGAAGGAAGGCCAATGGAGATTCGGATTTGGAGAATGGGTCTCTGAGGAGTGACATTTACAATGAGCCTGAAGAAAAATGAGAATAAGGGAGAATGTGTCTACATTTAAGCAAATGCATGTAAGTCTGCAAGCAGAGGCTCACTTTTATAAAACTATTATTTATTTGTTTTTTCTTTTTATCTTGATCTTAGGAGAAGGTCCTTGAGAAGACTGTCAAGACTGTTTACAGATCACCCACACCAGGCTCAGAGAATGGGAAACTGTCTCAGATCCCCCTTTGGTGACATCCAGACACAGTTCTGGGAGATAAGGTCTGAGCAGGAGCCCCCAAGGACACATCAGGAACAAGTTCCCATTCTGACCTCTCGCCCACCCCTCAACCAGTCTCAACTGGTGACTCAGCTGACTAAAAAGGGAAAGACTCAAGGAGCTCGATTAACTAGGGAGCTTCAGCCTGAAGGTCAAGACCAAGGAGCAGATGGAGCTAAAGGAGAGGTTCCAGCATGTGCAATCTGCTTGGAAGAGCTCTTCTGTGGAGACTATATCTGGCAACTGCCTTGTAGGCACATTTACCACAGGGACTGCATAAACAATTGGCTAAAGAGGTCCCGCACATGCCCCTGCTGCAGAGGGCGGGTGAATAAGTATCGGATTATGTCTTGGACCAGCTGAGCAACCTCAAGAGAAACACTATTTTTGGTAGCTTTTATCTTTTGTCATTGAGTGAAAAGAGCCAGGAGTAGGAATTATGATCATCAACAAAAGTCTTCATAAAAGTTCCTAAATGGGTGCACGTGTTGGGATATAGTAAGTAATATTTTAGAGATTTGTGCAGAAAGGGAGATGATATTCCTAGGTATTGCCTGGGCCCAATGTTTATAGATATAATTGTATTTAGATCATGTTTTTGTTCCAGTATGTAAGGATTGTGTACAGTGTGATTAAATCATTTTCCTACAAAATGAAATCTTCAGATTGTATTAATTTCTACTGTTTATTTCTTTTGTTTCCTTTATCTCTTATGCCAGTGTTATCCTGACTCATATTATTGGGCTGGTGCATGGGAGTTTCCTGGGTAAATCGGCAAATCTCCAAATGGAATAACTTGCTGGATTAATCAATCTCATCATGAAGCATTAAGTCACTCGGTTGATACCCAAATATCCACAGAACAAATCAAAAGTCAAGATTGAGGGAATGATCATGCTGGAGACCCATGTGAAGGACACAAGGTGACCTGGGATAAGTACTTCCTGAGTGGGGAGGGGATGCAGGTCATGACTTGAGCTTCTAGAGAGCTGAGATGATGTTGGAGAAAGATTGCTAGGCCACGAAGTGCTAATAAGTAGATCAGAGAAGTCCCATGTCCACTAGAGGTAGAGACCAACATCCTCCTATGGCAGGAGTCAGAGATTACCATGCTTTGGAATCAGGAAGGGAGTTGAAAATTTGTCAACACCATGTGCTAATGAGCAGATAAAACTCCATGATTTTCACACTCCATTCTCCCAAATAAAGGTGTCCATTCCTTTGCTACAAGAGTCATAGTCTTCCCATGTCTGCCATGGCACAGGGGACTCTTCAGTCCCCTCAGGCTATGGTACCCAGAGCCTCTCTGGCCCTCTTCTTCTCCTTGTCCTTGGAGGCCTCTCCTTCCTGTAGCCCCTCAGGGCATGTCCTTGCTTTGCACCAGGTCTGACCCCTTACAGGCCCTCTAGGCCCAGATACCCCAAATCTATAGAGATCATGTCTCCCCATGTTGCAGCTCCTGTCCTAAACTGGTTCCCTGTCACTGTACGTTAGGTTGCTGGTACATCCCTCCACAAAACTGGCTCTTGTAGGCCTGTCATCACCTAGGATGGCCACACTGCCTCGCTTGATTCAGGGTTGTTGCATGCTGGGTCCTCTTGAGAAAGGATTCAAAATGTGACAAATGAGAAATCCCAGAATTTTTAACTCATGGGGAGCAAGAGGCACAGGACTGTAGTGATTTCACTCATTCTTACCCAGCACAGTAGGACTCTGGATTCTACAATGCCACAAATATGATAAATAACCGCTGAAAGCCATTTCTTTCATGATTCTCACTTGATATGTGTTACACACTTGATTGGCCACTCAGCAATGTCCCATGCAACTCTTATAGACCAATGTTCCTGTAACTTGTCAGTTTGCTATGACCTCCTTCCTGTTCTCTTTTTGATCTATAAAAACCCATAGGCTTGGAATGTCATTTCAGAGGCACTTACTCTGGGCATCTAGATATCTGTTTCTCCTCAGGTGCCCATTTTCAACATGCCTCCAATGAACTCTTGGTTCTCACATTCATTATGCCTCAACTTATTTTTAGGTTGACATCTTTCCCCAGCATCAATACTCCCTATCCTTGTTTGTCTGTTTACTCTGGCTCTTTTTTCTCTCTTTTCTCCCATTCATCCCTCATGTCCCTTATCTCAGGATAGAAAAACTGGAGAGAAATGGGCAAGAGATCTGGACCTCTGGAGCCTGAACTCAGAAACTCATTTTATTCCTGGAGAATTGCCAAGGAAATTGGCCGGGGCACATCATGGATGCTGTATATGGCAGACAGAAAGGCAATGGCATCCAGATTAAAGTACATAATGTCAAACCTTGGAGGACCTGGAGCTGGAGGGGGTGGTTCAATGAGAGGGAAGAGTCGACTTTGGCATAGTGTACAGGCTTCAACACCATCCTCTCTTGAGAACACTGAATAGGATGGGGCCACCAGGATTCTTGCCCCACATATGGACAAGAAATTGGAGCACTTGGAGTGAGGTGGTGGGCTTGGGCTGCCCCTCTTCAGCATGTGTTCTTCATTTATACAGGACAGTTGTCAGGGTATTAAGAATGTGAAAGAGAAGGGGAGGAGGCATAATCTCCTTTAGTAGTGTATGAGAAAAGCTGAGGCTTTTAAACATAATATTCCACACAAAGATAATGACAAACATGTTTTAAAGCCTCACTATGCCTGTTTTCATGTGTTTTGTTCATTTATGGTCTATCTGGCTGTTGGCCATTTTTGACTCTCTTCACATTCCTGGGCCCTTGGGTTGGGGAGGGGGAGAAATGTTTTAGAGAGCTAATCTACACTTGAATGAGAGGAGGAGATGGAAATAAAAACAAGGGAGTTTAAAATATAATATACTAGGAAAAACCTCAGGTAATTTTTTTTAAGTTCTGAAAATATGATGTTTGAGGAGGCAGGGAGTTAATACCAACTGTCATGGGATATTATTAGGACCAGCCATTCCCTCTCCTTTGTTAGCTGCAGAAAAATCATGCCTGAGTTTCATACATAGGTCTTTCTGATACCAGTATACTCCTTTCTGTGCCACCACCCCACCCGTAGACAGAACTTTCAAATTAACAATACCCTGGTAAGCTGCCACCATGGCACGTGTCTGTATTCCCAATGACTTGGGAGGTTGAGACAGGAGGTTTGCAAGTTTGAGGACACTGCCTCAAAATAAAAAATAATTTATTTAATTTTAATTTAATTTAATTTAATTTTATTTTATTAGGGGCTGGAGTACAGCTCAGTGGTAGAGAACTTGCCTAGCATGTGTGAGACCCCAAGTTCAACCCTCCCAGTATTGGGGGAAAAAAACAACACACTGGCTTATCTTTCGACACAAGAGCCATTCAGGGACAGTGAACCCCCTACAGAAGCCAGCGTGTGAATTAATTCCTCCCCTGTTCTCATATCCTCCCTCTTCCCCACCAGAGTTACCCAAGAATTATGCTGCAGAACTGAGGATACAGATTGAACTGATTTTCCTACTAAAAGCTACCTTAGGAAGCCTCCTGCTGTACCTGGAAGCCCTACTATTAACTCTATCATTTTAACATTGCCTGCAGCTGTACCACTGTGGTGTCTGATTGGGTCAGATCTCAGAAGCTAAGCAGGGTTGGGCCTGGTTAGTACTTGGATAGGAGACCACCTGGAAACACCAGGTGCTGCAGGCTTGGGGGAACCCCTGGCAGCCCACTCCCAAAAAACAATTAGCCATTGAAAACCCTGTGAATAGCAGAGAAACACTGACAATAGTGTTTCATCTGTGGTACATAGGGTTGATATGAGTCGGACATTGACTCAGTGGCACCTAACAACAACAACAACACATTAGCATTACTCCAGGCATTTTATAGAAATAGCTTTGATGCAAGGCCTCAGCCCAGGCCAACTGACATTATTTCCAGGATGATGAATTTGCTTAAAATCATTCAGGTGATTTTAATGGAAAGCCAAGGTCAAGGACCACTCAGCTAAGCATGTTTCTCAAGCTATAACATGCATATACATCACTTGACTATCTATGAATCAACTCTAAGAAATTAGGATAATCCAAGTTTCAGTTGGGCCCATAACTTTGAATTTTATTTTATTGTATATTATATTTTATTTTTGAGACAGGATCTTGTTGTGTTCCCTAGTCTGGCCTGGGACATGTTATGTAAGGCAGGCTGGCTTTGAACTCACATCAATCTTCCTGCCTCAACCACCAGAATGCTGGGATTAAAGGCACTGCCACCACACCTGGCCAGATATTTGAATTTTTAACAAGATTCTTGTTAATATTTATTCTTCCCTGTATCCCCTACTCTCAATTTTCAGTGGGACTAACCAAAAGAAGACAAGCAAGCTCTTTCAATCAAACCATCATACTTCAACATAAATCCTGCTAATTCCCAGGGAAGACCACCCAATACCTTCCAGAAATACCACATTATCTACGAGTCCTTAGTAAACTGAGACAAGAACAGAGAAGGCCTGGGTACCTGGGCAAGGCAGTATTTGAAAACAACATACATTCATTTATCAAACCATGTTTACAAAGGACCCTCTGTGTACTCGCTTCTGTGTTTTCACTAGGTGAAAAATACTGTGCTGGAATTGAACACATTATGTGAGCTAGTCCTCATATATACCCAGGCAGTTCATGGTATGCACCCTAGGCAAGGAAGGAGGTACAAACAGGAAACGGGCAAGCCAAGATATGTAGGTGGTGGGAAAAGGGGTTTGTGTTACAGAGTCCACTCTCAGGAAAGTTGAGTTCTGAGTTCTTGCCACTGTTGAGTATCCTGGAGCCTGAGCCTGTGAAAGAACCTGGTTACTGTTGCAGATGCTGGACAGAGGAGGCATAAGGTTGTGTGGGAGATGTTTGTATGCATGGACAGGACTTGAGCCCACCCCCAGGCACCCTGTAAGCCAGTCATGGGGCAGGGCCTGGTGATGAGAGAGGCAGCTCGATGCAGTGTTCTATTCCTGTGCAGATGTGTTGTTCTCTCTGGGTGTCCCCGCGGTCCTCTGTCCTCCTTCAAAGAGCCTAGTTTTCAGTCCCCACTGAGAAACTTATGAAAGGATGTAGCCCACCTTACTACTCAGCACTAATGCCTCCTGTGCACCAGAGCAACATCATGTCCTGGTTGCTGCAGGATGGGCTTGTTGCCACTCCTAGAGCCTTCAAGAATCCTGACTCTGAGAGCAGGGCTGGGAAACCACGTTGCATTCCTTCCTCCTCCTGCCTTACTCATCCTTCCTCCAGAAGTACTTGGGAAGAAATGACCACTGACTGAGTGGGAAATCACTATTCTGTGTGACTTTCAGAGATCCACTAGTGGTGGAACCAGACATTGGGCTCTGTGACCTAAGGACTGGGAAGGTGTGCTGCTGGACACAGCCACCTGACTTCTCTAAGCAATAGGAGTTCCAGAGTCTGTCCAAGGAAGGCAGGAGGTACTCCTGAGATGGAGACCTCTGAGGCTCTGAGGCATGTCTGAGTCTGGACACGAGAGTCATAAGGTCAATGGATTTTGGCCATAAACTTTATCTTCTTCATTCTCCCAATCATTTTTTCTCTTTGTTATAATAGTTATATAAACATCAGTGGATAAATATATTTTCATCGTGGGCAATTTAGACAAACATTGATATATGAGTATCCTGATCTCAATAGAAACTCGGGAGAAAAGGTGGATGATTATTTCCAATATTGGGAACCATGATCTTCAGGTTATCATATCCATGTCCCATTACCTACAGGGCCAGGTCTTTATGCAGGAAGTTTGGTACCTCCAAGGTCCAGGCCCTTTATTCCCCAATTGTAAGCCAAACTCATGAGTGACTCGTTGCACAAGTATTCCCTAGTTGTGTTCACAGTGGAGAGCTCAGCACATCTCTGCTTTTGATCTGGAGGTGCCCCTCATGTTGGGACACTCAAGGCCCATTGGCAGTTACATGAGCTAGGTCCAGAAGCACTCAGAGGAGGAAGAGTTGGTTATTCCCTGAGAATTGTGAGCTTATACTCTTGCAAATAGGGCTGGGATTTAGCTCAGTAGGTACAGCGCTGCGCTGCAGTCTCTGAGGTCCTGTGTTCAATTCCCAGCACCACAAAAGTGGGAGAAGGGCCTGGCAATCCACTCCCAAGGGAATCCCAAAACAGTCAGCCATTGAAAACCCTATGAGGGTCGCTATGAGTCGCATGCTGACTCGACGGCACCTAACAACAACAACAACAACAACAACAACAACAACTCTTGCACATACCCTGTACTCCATGTTAGAAGTGGATGCTTCTTTTTAAGGCCATTTGAGTGACCCTCATGAAACCACCATCTATGACCATTGCTCTTATGGAAGACTGTAGACTTTCCTGAAAGTAGGGACAATTCGGTAGTGAGAAAGTTTTTCTAATGAGTGCCTGGAAATTTGTTCTTCCTCACTTGGTAATAAGGATAATGAAAATTTAAATTGAAAAAATTATGCCATTTTTTTTGCTTCTTTGGTTTTATCAGCCATGCATGTCATGTCTCAGATTCTCACAGGGAGCTTCCAAACAATATATAGCTCAAGTGGACCCAGGAGTAAACACTTCCATGACTTTAGAGATTCTCCCAAGAACACAACTTTTATAAACTGTAACCAGAAAATTTGATGAAGAAGGCTATTTACAGACTGGATCACTTACTGAGGCAGAACTATACCAGTTGAAACTTACTTATATAAGGAAAGAGTACTGAAGAAAAAGTTAACAGGACATTCATATATCAGGACCTCTTGGCTTCAAATAATATACAGACCTGGATCTTTAGTCAATGTCCACACAATCGAAGGTCTAAGAGCAGTGTGCTGTGCTCATGGGGAAGTGAATTTAGCCTTCAAGACCTGAAGGAGTAATGACAAGTTACTCAAGTCCCAGAGCAGAATCCATAATCCGAGGGTCCCAACTGACTAGTTTCAACCAGTCATTACCAAAGAAGAATAGACAGAGAAGTTGATGATGAAACAGGAAAAGGAACTTTAACTTCAATGTAGCCACAGGGAAGAAAGCAAATTAAAGAGTGTATTTGAAGTGATAATAGCAACCTTGAGGTTATATATAGGAGAAAACACAAAGGCAAGGGCTGAGTGAGGGTTGCATATCACAAGGGATCTCATCCATGTCAAGGAACTTGCTGGTCTTAGGAGGGGGGTGGAATCTCAACTGGGTTTATTCAGATCCAACTATTTTAGATTGGATTAAACTGGATAAACCCAGATGAATATGGATTAAATCAGATTCAATGGGATTAAATAGGGTCTAACCAATTTGATTGGGATTAAGATGGATTTAAAATGGATTAAATGGGAATAAACCCATTAAATCAGATTCTAACCTGAACACACTAGAATAAACCACATCACACCAAATATGATGAGGTTAATCTGGATCCATCTGGGATGGTCCACATTAAAGCTGATTAAACCAGATTGAACTAGATACAACTAGACTGAACTAAATTAACCAGAATCCAACCTTGTTAAACCAGATTAAGTCTTCATTAAACCAGATTCAAGCAGAGTCAGTGATACTGAACCAGATCACACTGGATCTGATCAAATTTGAATGGATAAAGCTAGATCCAACCAGAATGAACTTCAACTGGATTTAACCACACTTAAACAAATCAAACCAGATCTAAACAGAACACAAAAGAACAAAACAGATCACAGCAGATTTAGTAAGGTTAAACCGCATCCAACTGGAATGGACCACTTTAAAGTAGATTAAGCCAAACTCATCTGGATCCAACTAGACTGAATCCACAAGGAAACAACAGGCCAGTTTCTGATGGATGATGGCAATCATCAAAGTAGAAATGGAGGGAGAAGAGAAGGAAGGAGAAATCCATAGACTGAGAGGGTCAGCAGTAAATGACAGGCCAGGCAACTTCAGGATCAATATTTATTTAAGCAATACCTGATGCATTGGCCACAAGTAACCAGTCACGATACCATGCAATATCCATGGCTTTCATCAACAAGCTCTGTGTCCCTATGTTCAACAAATTATTTTGTATTTTCTCCTCTTGTTGTCAATTTGAAGATTCAGTACTGAATATATAGTGTTTAGTGTGTGACTTCAAACTCGATGTGACCCCAGAAGGGTTACTATAGACACTTGGCATCTCTTATAAACAGCTTTCATTTCAGGGAAATCTGCTAGGTGAAAGACTGACTGGGCTACCAGAATCTTTTCTTGTTTTTTATGGGAAATTTTTAATGTACAACTTAATGGGTTTCATTATGACATGGGTTTCATTATGACGTTTCCATATATGCATTTCATTGCACATTGCTCACATAACTTCCCCTTTACCATCTCATGACCCTCCTTCCCTATCCACCCCCCCACCCCCACCGATGGTCTCTTTTCTACTTGCCTTGAGGTTATATGTGTATATATATATGCCTTTTTGTGAGACTATCTATATAAGTGCATCCCAATTGTGATTTAAGTTCAAACTTTTTTCTATAATGATCTACCTTTTTACATTCTCAGGAGTATTACATAAGTGATCAAGTCCACTTACATTATTGCCAGACATTGGTATTATTACTATTATTATTTAATTTTAGCTATTCTTGTAGGTTTTTTCCAATTTTCCCCATTTTTTCCCACCATACTCACAAAGTTGTTCTGTTTACATTGAGATTGACCTCTCCCCCTTCATCCCTCCTCATTGACCTTCCTCCCCCTCCCATATTCTCCAATCATTGCTTCCCTCTGCTGGATTTCTCCTTCCTTCTTTCCACCCCTTAAATTGTCACTTCTACACTATTTGAGCTTTTTATTATGTTTCAATTCATGTATATGATTTTTCCTTCTTTAAGTTTAATTTGGCTCCCACATATGAGCAAGAACATACGGTATTTCTCTTTTGGGGCTTGTGTTCATTCCCTTAAGATGATGGTTTCTAATTCCATCCATTTTGCTGCAAATGACATTATTTCATTTTTTAAATTGCTGAGTAGTATTCCATTTTGTATATGTACCATAGTACTTTTATACATTCTTTTGTTGATGGGCACTTCTGTTGATTCCATATCCTTGCTATTGTGAAAAGTGCTGCATTGAATATGGAGATGCAGGTGTCTCTGTGGTATGATGACTCATCTCCCTTGGGGCATATTCCCAGTAGTGGTATAACTGGGTCATGCGGCAGATCTATTTTTGGTTTTCTGAGGTATCTTCATATTGATTTCCAAAGTGGTTGAACCAATTTACAGCCCCACCAAAAGTGTAAGAGGGTTCCCTTTTCTCTATAACCATGCCAGAATTTGTTGTTATTTGTTTTATTGATCATGGCCATTCTTACTGGAATAAGGTGGAATCTCAGAGTTGTTTTAATTTGCATTTCCCTGATGGCTAGGGATATTGAACATTTTTTCATATATTTCATGGCCTTATGAACTTCATTTGAGAACTATTTGGTTTCTTTTCCCACTAGTGTATTGGATTATTTGTTGTCTTGGGAGTTGCTTTCTTGAGTTCTTTGTAAATTCTGAGAATGGGTCCTCTGTCCGATGCATAAGATGTAAAGTTTTTCTCCCACTCAGTGGGGACTTCCTTAACTCTATTGATTGTTTCCTTTGCTGTACAGAAGCTTTTTAGTTTCATGTAATCCCATTTATCTATTCTTGTTGCAATTTCCTGAGCAACTTGAGTCTTATTACAGAAATGCTTTCCTATGCCTATATGTTAGAGCATATTGCCTATCTTTTCTTATAGTAATTTTAAGGTTTCTGGTTTTGAGGTCTTTTATATATTTTGAGTTAACTCTTGTGCATATTGAGAGGTGTGTATCAGTTTTCATTTTCTGCAAGCAGATATCCAAGTTTCCCAGCACCAATTTGCTTGCTTTTCTCCTTTTTCAAAATTCAGGTGGCTATAAATGTGTTGGCATATCTCTGGGTCCTCTATTCTGCTCCACTGGTATTCAAGCCTAATTTGTGCCAGTACCAAGCTATTTTTGCTACTACAGCCCTATAGTATAGTTTAAAGTCAGGGATTGTGATCTAGTAAGCACTAGTTTTGAAGTTTAAGAGTGTTTTGGCTATATGTGGTCTTTTGTGTTTCCATATGAATTTTTGGATCATTTTTTCTATTTCTGTAAAGTCTGTCATTGGAATCTTCATAAGAAGAGATTTGGTTTCTTCCTTAGCACTGAGCCACATGCCTTCCTCAGCTTTAACCTCTGCTGGTTACAGCACCTCAGCACTAACCTCTGCTGGTTACAGCACCAATGTCACATCCTCAGAGACCAATAATGTCAATTGGGCACCTGAAACACAAAGTGCTCTGTCACTGCTTTTTAGATGAATTAATCAGTTCTCTTTTCAGAGCCCTTCAATGCACATCCTGTGTCCTAAAGAAAACAAATTTAAAATATCTTTTTTTCTTTTTGCGGTACTAGGGGTTGAACCCAGGGCCTTGCGCTTGCATGCTTTGCAAGTGCTGGACCACTGAGCTGCGCCCCCAGGCCTTTCTTTTTTCTTTTTTCTTTTTTTTTTCACTTATTTTGGAGACAGTGTCTCACTAAGTTACACAGACTGCCTCTGGTCTCAAACTTTCGATCCTCTTACCTCCACCTCCCAAGCTACTGGGATTACAGGCATGTGCCACCGCACCTGGTGCTACCATAAAGTTCCTCACATAAAAAAGATTTTGCCTCAGCATACCTTATAGTAAGCCCTTATGGTGCATCTCCATCCTTTTTTTGAAAGCTCAGTAAATGTAAAGAAGGCAAACTTTAAACTATTAAGAGCCAAAACCAATGATCAATGAATTACTAAATTTTAATTAGAAGTATATACTATGATAATGTATCATCTATCTGCATTAAGTTCACTTCTAATTTATACCAGTGTCCACTAAACAGAGTTGATAAAAATTAGCATTTACCAATATACTACAATGAAATGAAATAACTTAGAAAGTTATTTTTGTATTCTAACACCAAAAATCATACTGTGGAGTCTATGATTCTGTTAATAACCAACTGAGTTAGTTTTATGACTCTTTATCTCTCTCAGTGCAGACCCTGAAGTAAATTAGAGACCACAAGGCAGAATTAAATCATTAACCTAGACATTACAAATTGATTACATGAAACTACAAATTTAGAACCACAAGGAATGATTGCTCTTTCACAGGAACACAGCTCAGGGGCCATCACCATTATATTGTTCATAATTTCAGTTGCTTAATCATAAGTCTCAAATTTGATCTTACCCTCTTTAACATGTTACACAAATGGGAGTACAACCAATATTCAGAAAAACATTTTTTTAATTTTAAGGATAAAGTATAATTACTGTAGATCGTAAGAATATTTTAAAATTTATAACTACTTTAAATGTTTTTTAAATTAAATATTATATTATGATCCATTGATTCTAAAGGGCTAGCCTGAAGAGGAATTTCCTTTAGTCCGTGCTACATTATTAAAGCAAATAATATCAAACCAGAAATTTGAATTAAAATTTTATGTACGTCTGATTGGTTATTTTCACCGTCATCAAGCCTTTTCTGCTCTTCTTCTAATGTTACTTCTAGGGCCAGGCCTGTTGACAAATCCATGTATTTAATTGAAATAAACTTCTGTGAATAGTTAGATAAAGGTGATGGTCTTTATAAAAATGGATAAAAATTATAAAAACCATAATAATAAAAATATTCTTTTTAGACAGGGTGCCATGGTGCACATCTGTAACCTCAGTGATTCAGGAGGCTGAGGGAGGAGGACCACAAGCTAGAGGCCCAAGGCAGCCTACACAACTAAGCAATATCCTATCTCAAAATAAAAAGATGAAGAAGGGTCTGAGGGTGAGGCTCAGTATTTGAGCAGTTGCCTAGCATGTGTGAGGCCCAAAGTTCCCAATACTGCAAGAAAAAACATCCCAACTAAGAATTTCACTTAAGCTTAACTTCTAGCTGGATATTTACTTATTTCAGAATACTCCTAATTATATGAAACTTCAATATATCATTTAGAAAGAAACTAGATGTCATCAGGCTCAAGACATATAAGTATCTCAAAAATTCATCCATGCATTCATCCTTCAAAATAAATAAATAGACCTTCAGGAAACATGATTCATAACTACCATAGAAACATATAAATTAAAACTGTGCACTATTCTTTTTCCCATAGTAATTATTTGTTTGTTTGTTTGTTTGAAACAGGATCTGACTATGTAGCCCAAGCTGAACTTGAACTCGTGATCCTCCGGCCTCAGCCTCTGGAGTGCTGGGATTATAGGTGTGCACAATCACACTAAGCTCATTATAGAAATTTTTAAAAAACATGCTATGCATATTCTTCACCATTCATGATTTCCGAAATTACTGTTACTTTTTACACCTTTATCTGTGAAGACCTGTTCCTAAAATCAGAAATATTTTCATCCACTATTCCTATCAATTTTTCTTCTTATAAAACTCAGTCTGCTTTGGGAAGTCTCCTTTGACTATGACTGACTTCCACTAGATAAGATGGTATCTATTTCCTTGGGCTACTGTAGTGTTTTGTCTACTTTACTACTTTGTCTTTATGTCTTCAACTATAACTTATTTCTTCATTTGTCTGTATCTCTTTTGCTCCTAGACTAGAACAAACTTAGATCATCTTTGTATAAACTCTTTTTTATCCAATCACTATATTTTTAGTTCCTGCTAAGTGCTTGGCACTGGAGTTAGAGAGTGTCAATAAAAGGAGTGTAAGGATAAAGTCTGAGCTGAGACTTAACAAATGAAGTTGACCAGATAGAGGGTAGGAAAGGATGAGAGCATGAAAGAGAGGGAGAGAAGTGATAACTGGAGTTGGAAATCAGTGAGGAGGCCTTGCCAGCAGGGTAGTAATTCCAGAGAAAAGGACAGACAGAGGAAGACACTAAAGATAAAGAATTGGGCAGAAGAACATGAAAGCCTTTTATGTGTAATTTCAAGATGATGAGACATTAATACTTTAATGAGTGGTTCATGGTTGTATTTACATTGGAGACAGATCACTCTACAGGCTGTGGGGAGGATGAAAGTCAGGGGCATCTGACCAAATGGAGGGAAATGAATTTGTAGAAAGCATGAGTGCAAAATAAAGATAATGCAGGCCTTAACTGATGGAATGTTTCTAGAAATATTTAGGACACAGAAATATCAGTGCCCAGTAAAGAAAGCTAGGGCTGGTGTTGCATGTTAGTATCCTCAACCCTAAGGAAACTGAGGCAGAAGCACTCTAAGTTCAAGGCCAGCCAGGTCCACCTGGTATACATAAGAAACGTTGAGCCAAAACATCAACAACGAAAAGAAATAAAATGAATTTCTATTTAATTTTTAAATAGATTTAATTTAACAAATTAAATCAAGCAAAAATTAAATAAGTTGACAGAAATGTTTTTCAGAAAATACTCTTTCAGATTCTAAATTTCCTACAATTAATTCTTAAGTAATTCTGACAAGATATTAAGAAAAATGTAAATTCATTTTGGACATTGATTTTTAACTGCCCTTTTGTGATTAAACTTTCTTATCTGGCTATTTTTGTCTCAGATAGAACAACCAAGAGTAATTTATCATCAGAAGTCATACCTGGATTGCTATTTGGATAATTTTTAGGACTCTTTTATTCATATTCCCAAAGTCTTTGTGTTCTTCTATGTATTTAAAAAGTGATAAATAAAATTAATTTTAATAATGATAGGAAAAACATTTATCAAATATATTAAATTCTTTAAAGTATTTCAGAAAATTCAGACATACTATCACAACTTTCCCCCATATGATTCAAATTTGTCAGTTCCACAAACTTTCATTAAGCTTCAGTTAAAGAAGAAAAAAGTAAGGAGAAATATTCATGCTTTAAGGGCATCTGAGTGACCCCAGTACATGACTAGACCAGCCTGACATAAAGTGTCTGGTGTTGGAAGAACCCGTAGTTCTGTAACTATAGCTGTTTGTTCCTAGACAAGTCATTCTCTTAGTCTCATAGTCTTCTTTCAAAAGTTCCCAAGGTCACCTACCTAGCAAGTGGGAATCCTAGGAATTAACCCAGCATTTGGCGAATATAACAGCTCTTCTCTTTGTTACCTATCTGTGGCTTATCTTTGTTAAATGAAAAAATATGCAACTACATTTTTCCTCCCTCTGCCCATGCAAATCAAACATCAAAACATCAAAATATACTAGATATGAAAAGGGGAAAAACTGAATAAGCATGTGATAAAAACATGTCGCTTGAGGATAACACAGCATCCATATACGTCATAGAAAGCAATTCAAAGCAGAGAGTCATCCAAAAGACAAAATTATTTTCAGCTCCTATTTACGCTTAGTGTAGAATTTTTAAAGGATATGTATATGAGAATCAGAGATGAGAAAAATCTGTAAAATTAGTAAAGCTTTCATTGTTAACCAAAACAATCTGGAATATATAAAATTAACAAAACCCCCTATTTTGTTCTATAGTGATTGAAGTCCTAGCCAGAGTAATTAGTCAAGAGAAAGAAATAAAGGGATACAAATAAAGAATGAAGAAGTCAAATCACCCCTATTTGTAGATGAAATGATCCTACACATAAAGGACTCTAAAAACTCCACTAGAAAACTCGTAGAGCTAATTAGCTTCTTCAGCAAAGTATCGGGATACAAAATTAACACTCAGAAATTAGTAGCACTCCTTTATGCCAATAATGAACAGGAAGAGAAAGAAATCAAAACAAACTCATCCACAATGTTGTTATTGTTGTTGATAGGTGCTGTCGAGTTGGTATCCAACTTATAGCGACCCCTAGTACAACAGGCGAAACACTATTGTCAGTTCTTCTCTGATATTCACAGGGTTTTCAATGGTGGATTGGTTTTGGGGAGTGGGTTGCTGGGTCCTTCTCCCCATTGTCAGTGCTTCTCTGCTGTCCACAGGGTTTTCAATGCCCGACTGACTTTTGGGAGTGGGTCACCGGGTCCTTCTCCCAAGCCTACAGCACATAGTGTTCCCAGGCGGTCTCCCATCCAAGTACTATCCAGGCCCAACCCTACTTAGCTTCTGAGATCTGACAGGATCAGATGTCACAGGAATATAGCTGCAGGTAGAGTCATCCACAATAGCCCAACAAAAATTACATATTTAAAAGTCAATCTAACCAAAGATCCTAAAGATTTCTACAGTGCAAACTTCAAAACACTAAAGAAACAAATCATCAAAATTCTAATAATATATTTCACAGAAATACAACAAACAATCCTAAAATTCATATGGAAGCACAAAAGACATTATGTAGCCAAAACAATCCTATTGTTCTGAGGTGCCATCGAGTTGGTGTCCAGCTCATAGCGACCATAGTACAACAGGTGAAACATATTGACATGCTTCTCTGCTATTCATAGAGTTTTCAATGGCTGATTGTATTTTGGGAGTGGATTTCCTGGTCCTTCTCCCAAGCCTATAGCACCTGGTGTTCCCAGGTGGTCTCTCACCCAAGTACTAACCAAATCCAAACCTGATTAGCTTCTGAGATCCAATGGGATCAGATATCACAGTGGTATGGCTGCTGGCAGCAAAAACAGTGCAAGAGACATCACCATACCCAACTTCAAAATATACTATAGGGCTACAGTAGCAAAAACCATTCATACTGGCTGAAAAACAGGCATGAAGATCAATGGAACAGAATAGAAGGCCCACGTATACACCCATGCCATTACAGCCACCTGATCTTTGACAAAGGTGCCAAAGGCATCTTTGGAAAAAAGATAGCCTTTTCAATAAATGGTTCTGTAAAAATTAGGTATCCATATGTACAATGAAAGTAGACCCATACCTTCCCACCTATAGAAAATCAACTCAAAATGCATCAAAGATCTCAACATAAAACTGGAAACCTTAAAACTACTAGAAGAAAATACAGAGAACACAACCCAACACAAAGGTTTAGGCATATGCTTCCTTAAGAAGACTCCAATAGCCCAGAAAACTGCACCAAGAATCGAAAAATGGGATTACATGGAACTAAAAAGCTGTTTCATGGAAAAAGAAAAATTAATAGAATAAAGAGGGAGTCCATAGGATGGAAGAAAATCTTTGCATCCTACACATCTGACAGAGAATTAATATCTAGGACATAAAAAGAACTCAAGAAATTAAACACAGAATTAACAAATAATCCAATCTATAAATGGGCAGCGGAACTGAACATTTATTTAGCTCTCAAAAGAAGAAATACAAATGGCCAATAAACACATGAAAAAAATGTTCCATAGCCCTATCCATCAGGGAAATGTAAATCAAAACTCCATTGAGAGTCTATCTCACTCCAGTAAGGATGTTGTTGTTAGGTGCTGTCAAGTTGTTTCTGACTCATAGCGACCCTCATGGGGTTTTCAATGGCAGATTGTGTCGGGATTGCCTTGGGAGTGGGTTGCCACGTCCTCCCATTTTTGCGGTGCTGGGAATCGAACTCGGGACCTCAGAAACTGCAGAGCGGCACTCTACCAACTGAGCTAAATCCCAGTAAGGATAGCCATGATTAATAATTAGTTCTGTTTAAATGAGATCAATTCATTTTCCTATTGGCATTTAAATCAAGTCCATCTCATTGAAAGTTTTGGTTGTCATGTACCTTAATCAAATCTGTGCTGTTGTCACTGGCACAGACATCAATGTCACTTCTTCTCTACTAAGAGTCACCACTTCTGGATGGCCATAGGTACATGTATAATGTAGAGTTGTCCTACGAAAGGGAGTATTTTAGGACATCATAAAGCACTATGTCAACACAGTCAATTATATGTATCATTTTAAACATTAAATACCATGTCATTCATGTGCCTTCAAAATACATACTGTCTTCTGAAGGAAGGATACTATTTATTAGCACATTACTCATCACAAAAAGGAAAGCCTATATGACTGAGTGAGGAGTGGCAGAGATGGAACTCTGGGTCTCTTGTATGCTAGGCAAGCACTCTATCACTGAGCTACATCCTAGACTAAGAGCAGCCTATTTCAATAGAAAGAGCATAGCTTTGGATTTACTTAACTTGCATTTGAATCCTAATTTAAGCTCTGTTACTCATACAAGGGAATTTAAAAATGAGTACTTTCACAGGACACCACTATTGATGCTTACAGTTGAATCTATGCCAAGTATTTAGAACAGTTCTGGGTTGTAACACCTCAATACTTGTTAGATGTTGTTGTTGTTGTTAGGTGCCATCAAGTTGTGTCTGACTCCTAGCCACCCTTATAGGGTTTTCAATGGGTGATTGTTTTTGGATTCCCTCAGGAGTGGATTGCCATGTCCTTCTCCCATTTTTGTGATGCTGGGAATCAAACTTGGGACCTCAGAGAATGCAGAGTGGTGCTCTACCAACTGAGCTAAATCCCAGCCCATTAGATATTATAAGTATTACTATTACTACTATTCACCAAGCATGGCATTTGCATTAAGAGAAATAATACAATTATGCCTGACCTGTAGGTGTTTTTTAAGGATTATGTATTTCAATGGAACTAGAATACTCTCTATCTCACATTTTAACATCGTGGACACTGGAATGCCACTTACAGTTCATGCTATATCACAACCATAATTGGCAACATTTTAAAAATGATTTTAATACATAAAATATAAGATGAAAGAATTCTCTGTAAAATAAACATATATTTTCACTTGATATATATATAAGTATATACATAGATATGTTGTAAATATTGTGCAGATATATTGTCTTTTATTTAGGTAACATTTTGATATACAGAAGGTTTTAGTTTCTATTCCAATAAATCATCCTTCAAAGTGCTTACTTTTACATTGAGAGTGTAGCTCAATGGCAAAGTGCTGGCCTAGGCTGTGAGTTCTGTCTCCAGCACAAAAAAAGAAAAAGAAAGAAAAAAGAACAAACAAAAATGACAACAACAAAAAGCTAAGCTAACTTTCCTTCAAACAGCAGGCATTTCACTTATGAGTGAGTCCTCTTTTCCTACTAATAATATGGAATGTCAAGAGTACCAAGTTCTAAATCCTTGACTATATTTGGGTTTTTATGAATTTTTCTATTCCATTCCATTCATCCATCTGTTTTTGTCTATTAATAAACAATCTGTAAAAACTTAATGGCATATTTTGATACAAAGAAGGTCAAGTGTGCATTTATTACAGGCATTTTTCCCAGTGTCATCACAAGCTAAAAGATACTATGTGGAACTCACAAATGTGCAAATCTGTGTTTTTTACTTTATGTGAAAGCCTAGGGAAAGCTCATATCAAGGGATATTAAGCTTTCCTGTTCAAGAACAAGGGGCTAGAGTTTAGCTCAGTTGGTAGAGCACTGTTCTACACTCTCTGAGGACCCAGACTGGATCTCTAGCACTGCAAAAATGGAAGAAAGGACATGACAATACATTCCCAAAGCAATCTTGAAACAATCAGCCATTGAAAACCCTCTGTTGGTCACTGTGAGTCGGACCCAACTCGATAACACCTAACAATGACAACTATCTTAGATGTTGTGAAAAAAGTCAAAAAGGTAAGTCAGGTTTTCTGGATGCTCCTATGTCTACTACTGCATTCAGTGCAGCATAACAGTAATACGAGGTTATAACAGCCACTGAAGACTTTCAGTTTTAGTTTCCAGCACAATAAGAATCATTTCCTCTAGAGGGAGTCTTTTTTTAAGTAAATTAACCTCAGTAATAATTTTCAATTTTAATTCTTCCTTAAATTTAAAATTCAGACAATGTGCCAGGCGTGGTGGTGCACACCTGTAATACCTGTGACTCGAGAGGCAGAGGCAGGAGGGTCGCAAATTTTGAGGCCAGGGGCAGCCTGCATAATATAGCGAGACCCTGTCCCCCCCCACACACACAAAAAAAAAGAGTGAAAAAAAGGGAAAAAAATGTGCTGAGGGTGCAGCTCAGTGGTACAGCACTTGCAGATCATGAAAATGTGAGGTCCTGGGTTCAACCCCTAGTACCGCAAAAAAAAAAAAAAAAAAAAAAAAAAAAAAAAAAAAAAAAAAAAAAAAAAAAAAAAAAAAAAAAAAAAAAAAAAAAAAAAGACAATGTGAGCATAATACACTAAAACAAGGCTTTTGAGCACTCCTTCTTTGTGCACTCATATTAATAAGCATTTTCTCTTAATTAAAGGAGCCACCCAGAGCGAGACTGTGAAACTTCTTGTTGTTTCTAGTTGAATCAATTTAGCTTCTTAACCCAATGGTAGTAATTCCTCAAATGACCACTAGATGGTGGTGAACATCACAGAGAGAAGCCAACACATCCTGAACCATAAACTTTGATGGGAAAGGAATGTTTCAGGTAGAACTCCTCGTGTTATTAACTTGCTGATCTGAGCTTCTAATTAAGAAAATACATGGTATGGAGAAACTGTATTACTCTTGGAAAAATAATTAGCTAAAAGAATTAGATTTGTCTTAAGAAAAAGTATGAAATATGAGCATCTTTTATAACTGCAAGTCCTATGACATAAACTTCTGAAAGACATACTCTAAATTATTTCACTTAATCTATATTTCATGGGTCCCTATGATGTTGTATTTTATGTTGCTGCTAGACCACACCGACAGTCCACAAAATAAAGTAACTTGACATTCCTCTAGTACACTGACGTTTCACACTGCTTCACATCCCGTCATTTGCATAACTTTCTGCCTAGAATTTCTTCTATTTATAGCATGTGATTAAAATCTTCACTATGTCTAATATTAGAATGCAATAATGTAGTGTCTAACTCAAGCTGACATCCCTTGATATAAACAGACCAGGTCACTGCTGAAGACAATGCAGATAGCACAGAGTGACAGTGCTGTGGAAGGGAACCCTAAAGCCATGCAAGAGATACCATAACCAAGAGCCGGGGTTCTATTCCCACATCCACCATTTACTGTTTGTGAGCTTCAGGTAACTGCTTCAATCCTCTGTACTTCAACTTGGTCTTCTTTGTTGTTGTCAGGTGCCATCAAGTTGAGTCTGACTCATAGTGACCCTCACAGGGCTCTCAATGGCTGATTTTTTGGGGATCACTTCAGGTGTAGGTTGCCACATCCTTCTCACATTTTCCAGGTATTGGAGATTGAGCCCAGCCCCTCAGAGAGCGTAGCATGGCACTCTACCAACTAAGCTAAATTCCAGCCAAAAAGTCACCTTGGAGGTGCCAGGGATTGAATCCAGGGCCTCACACATGCAAAACATGTGCCCTCCCACTGAGCTATATCCCTCCCTGCATGATTTTCTTTAGGCTGGGAATAATAAGAGTTTTACATCATAGAGTGGCTAAAAGGAGGAAATGAGTAGAGGTTACTAAAGATTAAGGAATAGTATCTACCCAGTACCTGTGAAGTCTTAGCTACTGTAAAATTTGTTCAAGTCTACCACTCAGTGCCATTAGGTTACATTCTCATTGTTGTAAAACCATCACCACAACTTCCTCCATCCCTAGCAACCAACATTCTACTATGAGTCTCTGAATTTCACTTCTCTAGTACTTCACCAAATGTTGCTAATGTTGTTTTTAGGTGCCAAAATAGAACTTTATAAAAGTTTTCCCTGTGTTTGTGATTTATGTTACATGTTGTTTGTTGTTGTTAAGTGCCCTCAAGTTGTGTCTGACTCATAGCAACCCTCAGAGGTTTTCAACGGCTAATCGTTTGGGGAGTGGACTACCACATTCTTCTCCCATGTGCAGTGCTGGGGATCGAACCAGGATCCTTGGAGAGACTGGACCAGCACTCTACCAACTAAGCTAAACCCAAGCCCTATGTTACATAGCACATTGTACTCAATTTTCATATGTGTCACAGCATAGGTCAGTATTTCACTCCTTTTTAAGGCTGAATAATATTCCATTGGGTACATATATCACATATTGTTTATCCATTTAACTTCTTATGGCCATTTGGGTTGTTTCTACCTTTAGTTATTGTCAGTAGTCCTGCCATGAAGTACAGGTATAAAAATATATGTTTTAGGTCCTTCTTTTATTTCTTTTGGATACATACTCAGAGTTGTAATTATTAAGTAATATCATAATGGTGTGTGTGCAATTATTTAAGGAAACACTCTCCTGTTTTCTATAAGAACTACATAGTTTTACATTCTCAACTGCAATGCACCATGTCTCCAATTTCTTCATATCCCCATAAACACTTGTAGGTTTTTTGTATGTTTGATTATTTTTTGAAAATAGCTGTACTAATGGAGGTGAAATGGTATCTTGTCATGATGTTGATTTGCATTTTCTGAAGTATTAATAATATTAGGGATTTTTTCTCATAATGAATAAACATTTGTAAGTCCTTTGCAAAATATCTATTGAAGATCTTTGCCCATTTTTCAATAGGTTTGTTGTGTTATTGAGTCCTGTGTCATTGTTATTTTTAACAGAGCACTCTGGTGGCTGATTCTGATTGTTGTTACTCTCAGATGACATAGATTCAGGTCTGCCTTATAGCAACACTATGTACAACAGAATGAAAACCACCCAACACTGTGCAATGCTCAGGATCTTTTTGTGTTTCAGTCCACCGTTGCAACCACTATATTTCTTCACATTTTGAGTCATGCCACATCAGTAAACCGAAGTCCCCGAGGCTTTACTCCATCTCATCATTAAGGTCGACTCTACTCTGAGTAAACAACTGTACCCTAGTCATCTTATGGATGCCTTCCAGCCTATGGGGCTCATTTTCTGGCACTTATATTTGACAGAGCGTCTCTGCTATCCATAGAGTTTTCAATGGCTAATTGTTTCAAGAGTGGGCAGCTAAGTCCTTCTCCATATCTCTCTTAGGATGGAAGCTCAGCTGAAACCTGTCCACCACTGGTGACCCCGCTGGTATCTGAAATACCCATAGCATAACTTTCAGCATCACAGCAACACACAAGCCTCCACAGCACAAAAAGCTGACAGACAAGTGGAGAGAGGCTGAATAGTGGAAGACAAAACTAGAGGCTGGGTCAGAAAGGCTGTGGGAGGAACTGAAGCAATGCTGAACTGTGCTTGTTGCTGCAGGAAGTGGTACAACTAGAATAAGATTAAGATGAAAAAAGGAAGGAAGATCAACACAGGTTTGTGAAAAATGAGATCTCATTCATGGAAAGGGGGGCACCTGGGGAGCCTATGCTGCCCCTATCAGCCATGGGCAATTACAGAAGATGCCAGGTATAGAAATGGAAGATAATGAAGACAGTGTCAGGATCCGTCCCTTGCCTGCCTGTCTCTTAGATCCAGATCACAGGTCACCATGCCTGTGCCTCTCCATTACACTCATTCTCAGATCTGTGTGTCTCCCCACAGGTCCCACGGAGACCATACCTTACCCAGTTTCCCATCCTGCTGTGCTTATTGTAGTGAGAAGTGGAGGAGGCAGGAGAGGGAGGGAGGGCAGAACTTGGGAACACTGGACTAAAATACAAATGGTAAGTGAAGTTTTTACCTGCTTCTAACTCAGGAGGGGAATAAAACTGACCATCGGAAAGCCCTGCAGGGATGAGGGCCGCCCTCTCTGAAGCATCCTGAACTATCAGGAGTCCTAGGAGAGAAGAAATGCGTGTGTTGTGAATGATGTCATCCTTCTGGTAGCTTCTTGGTGAGATTAACCACTGTAAAAATGGTACTATTATTCTTACATTAAATAAACTCTAACAGTCTTTCACTCAAAAAAATAAAGTTTTCAGTAATAGACTGTGAACCAATCCTGTGAACACAGAAACCCCAATAACTTTTTTTTTTTTTGTGGCACTGGGGGTTGAACCCAGGGCCTCGCACCTGCAGGCTTTGCAAGTGCTGGACCACTGAGCTGCACCCCCAGCCCATTTCTTTTAGTTTTTGAGACAGGGTCTTGCTAAGTTACGCAGACTGCCTCTGGTCTCAAACTTGCGATCCTCCCGCCTCCGTCTCCTGAGCCGCTGGGGTTACAGGCGTGCACCACCACACCCAGCAGAATCCCCAATAATTTTTAAAATTGCCTCTCATGTTACTCTTGGGATTCTTGACCTCAGAATTTAGAATATTATTCCCTCAGGAATTCCCATCTCCTTGCAAATAACAACACCAACCTCAAAACCAAAACACAAAGTGTAATTGATACCCACTCAGCATATATAGTCTAACATCTTCATATGGGAAAAGAAATGTCAGACATCGAGTATAATACCAAGATGGCCTTTTAAAAATACAGTAAAAGTAATGCAGATGATGAACAGATATTTATATTTTTTTAAAATGTATCCTACAAAAATTAGGTATTTAAATGCAAAGGGTTGAGAGAGGAAACTCTGGAGCACATCCGCATAAGGAGGAGGGCAAGCAAGACTAGCAGGCTTGACAAAGTCAGAGTCAACTTAAAGAAACTACGGACTCCTCCGGAAGTGTACAAGGCTGAAGAGAGGTGCAGTGGGGTCCTCCCTGACAGTGTATGTGTGTTGGGAGGCACAGCAGAGACCCCCACACAAGGAAACATGGCTGAGGAGAGGTGTGGCAGGGCCCTCCCTGACTTTGCAGGCCTGACACGAGACACAGGGGGGACATTAGGGAGGTTGTGTGGCTGACTAGAGGTACTGCTGGTGGGGAAAATAGTGGGCATCTACAGTATTCTCCTAGGAGAAGGCTGGGTTACAGACCCCCACTGCCTGCCTTTCTTTCTTTCTTTCTTTCTTTCTTTCTTTCTTTCTTTCTTTCTTTCTTTCTTTCCCTTCCTCCTCCTCCACCTCCTCTTCTTCTCCTTCTTCTCCTTCTTCTCCTTCTTCTCCTTCTTCTCCTTCTTCTCCTTCTTCTTCTTCTTCTTCTTCTTCTTCTTCTTCTTCTTCTTCTTTTTAGTTGGTAGAGATGGTTGCTGCCCTGGCCTCTGGCACCACTAGAACTATAACCCAGAGGGAGAGAAACAGAATGGAGGCTAATTTGAGTGATGGAGAAGAGCAGCTGGCACTGCTGGATCCTTAAGCCTAAGAAAGCTTGTTCAGATTAAGGTGCTTTGGAGCCCTGGAGTGCTTGATGACTTTGACAGAAACTTACTGTTTTCTTCTGCTGCTTCTTGAGGTAACACTTTGAAATCAAGGAACCAAGTCTCCATCCAGGTGAGGGTGAATGAAATGATGGGCAGCACATAGCCAAAGGCCCCTTGAGAGAATAGATGGGGAAATATGTGGGAGAGGGAAAGGCAGTCACCACCAGCCCCATTGGAAGAGGGGCTCCATTATCTCAGAGGGCAATGGCATGCGAGAGGGATCCTTTGACAGAATCAGTTTTGGTAATTAAAAGCATTGGTCACTGCTGTCACCAGCTGCAAGACACATAATGCAGCACCACTCAGTGGAGGCACTTTACACTGAGAAGACCCCTCCCTCACACCACAGACCCATCTGAGCCAGGAGCAGGCAGTGTCTGAGAAATCTATGCCCAGCACAGCTCCTTCCCATATCATTCTATCTCTGTCCCCTACACCTAGACTGGGACAAAATGGGCCTCCTGGGACACACGATCCCTGACTGGCTGCATAGGGTATTCCTTCTCCCACATTACAGGAGGCCAATGTGTCTGGATTTAGCTCAGTTGGTAGAACTCCGCTCTGCAGTTTCTGAGGTCCCAAGTTTGATTCCCAGCACTACAAAAATAGGAGAAGGACGGGCAACCCACTCCCAAGGCAATCCCGAAACAATCAGCCATTGAAAACCCTATAAGGGTCACTATGAGTTGGACACGACTCGAAGGCACCTAACAACAACAACAACAACAACAACAACAAAAATGTGTGTGGAAACTATATTTGATCCACCGTAAAGTACAATATCCAGCCACATCAAAGACCAAGTGAAATGCACAGGCATGCTCTCCCTTGGGATGGCAAAGCCCACAGCAACCCTACCATATTTGAGCCTTCTCACTTCCACTTTCATTCAGTATTTTTAGTATGGTGAAACTTCATCAAAGTGAATGCTAATAGTAGGCTTGACTGTCAAGAGCAGAGGCCAGAGAATGAGGATCTTGTTCAGTAAATACTAACAAAGTTGTCCATTGTCACACTCCCCCACACTCAAAGTGAGCTGCTCTTGAGAGAGGAGGAATTTCACATTCTGACACTCATTTCCTTTACTTGCTGACACTGTGTGCTCTGAGGTACCAGACAACTTCTCCTCTGTCCTGGAAGTATTTTAGGCAAAAATCAGAAACAATAAATGGGTTTGCTAAATCAGATTTTTCCTTAAGACAATTTGACATCTAATGCAGCACCATGCAAACCTCTCCTTAAGACAAGGTAGAAAGCAGATATTGAAGATGCTTTCTTACAACTCTCATTGCACATATTTATGACAATGTCTTTTCCATAGTGAAACCAAGCAGGATGGTTTGGCAAATACTAATCTATATCATGGAGACTGTACTAGAATGTCCCAGATGGGACTGCTATAGAAAGATAAGAAGCTGTGCTCACACATCTAGTCTGACAATAGCAAAAGAGATTAAAGAAAGGGAACCAAGTCTACCCAGATGATAGATTCTAGACAACAAAGGGTCTGATCTCTGCCCTGTGATGCTGAATATGGCCAAGGGAGATGAGTCTCCCGGTGGAGTCAAGAAGGCAACAAAGTTTCCATTTCCAGTTGAATGAGCCCAAACCCCCTATGGCAAAATTTTGGCTTGTTCCTGAATGTGTCCTAGTCTGAGAGTTCTCCATTCCCTCCCTCCTACATCTGCCTTGTTGTTGTTGGGTGCTCTTCAGTTAGATCCAACTCACAGGGATGCTACCCACAAAAAAATAAAAATAAAAAAAGAAAATCACTTATTTGCCCCTTATGGCAAAATCAGGATGTACGTACATAGATAGATGTACGCACAAAAAAGACATGCAAGTAGAAAAGAGACCATTGGTGTGGAGGGAAGAGATGGGGAGGAGGGTCATGAGAGGGTAAGGGGAGGTTAATGAGAGCAATATACAATGGAATGCATGTATGGAAATACATAATGGGAAGCATTAAGTTGTACATTAAAAACTACTAATAAAAAATGTTTAAAAAAAACAAAAGACTACCCAACACTGTACCACACAAACAATCTTTTTATCTTTGAGCC
Organism: Pedetes capensis; assembly: GCA_007922755.1. Classification (NCBI taxonomy): domain Eukaryota; kingdom Metazoa; phylum Chordata; class Mammalia; order Rodentia; family Pedetidae; genus Pedetes; species Pedetes capensis. The sequence continues at coordinate 5,020 of VMDO01014098.1, read as the reverse complement.
TATTGTTGCGTCCACTTTGCTTCTCATTTTCAGTCATGCCACATCACCAAAAAGAGGTCCCAGGACATTTACTCCATTTCCATCATTAAGGTTGATTCTAATTTGAGGAGGTAACTCTTCCCCAGTCTTTTCTTGAATGTCTTCCAGCCTGGAGAGATCATTTTTTGGTACTATATTTGACAGTCCTTCTCTGCTATTCATAGGATTTTCAATGGCTAATTTTTTTGGGGAATGGGTTTCCAGGTTTTTCTCCATAGTGTGTCTTAGTCTGGAAGATCACCTGAAACCTGTCTACCATGGGTGGCCCTGCTGGTATCTGAAATACCAGGGGCATAGCTTTCAGCATCACAGCAACATGCAAGCCCCTCTAGAATGACAAGCTGACAGATACATAGAGACATTTGCCTTACTAGGTCTTTAAAAAAGAGGATTGTTCAGGATATCTGTGGACAAAACAATTCAAGCAGAATTATGAGCTAACTTTATCAATATAGGTAATTATTTGTATGTACTGAGGATAAAGAGAATGTGTCCAAGCTCTATGGTAGATGAAAGGGAAGAGATGGATAAAAATGTCACTATTCTCGAAAAGCCAGAAGTCCATAAGGGGAAAGAGCATGAAAGTTCATTCCTCTAAGATTGGTGGGAAAGATGAAGCAGAGGGAAGATGTTTATCAAAATAAATAGAGATAAACAATGAAAAAAATTCATAAGCAGTTTGAAGCAAACAAGGAATTTCCCACATCTCTCTGTGATACACATGCTGCTGCATCCGTTATCTGTTAAATGGGGTGGGGTCAGGTGGATGTTTGGCCAAAAGAGCCACGCCTGGCCCTTTAGATTCAGCACTGGCTCAGCACCCTAGAGACTAACCTAGTTTGACATCACATTGGAGTGACCCCTGGAGAGGGACAAGAGTGAAACCCCATCCCTCCAGCTCGGCCTGTCTTGAGCACCCCAGCCCCCAGCCCTGAGGGACACCTGCTCATCCCACACTCACCGCGATTGCCCACCAATGGCGCAGTCTGCATACAGCATACGCAAGTATCAACACTTTAAATCGGGAAACTGCCAGAAGCTGGGGAAATGGAGATAACAGAAAGGTAAGCTGCTTAAAATGCATAGGAAAATGAAGTAACTTAGCTTTCTGAAGGCACCAGACTGTCTCACATTCTGACTCAGAGGAGATGACCTCCTAAGGACCCTGATCCCCAACCCAGCATGTGGGACTCCTGGCCAGAGATCCTAATCTAACACCATCCAAGTAGGTTCCAAGTTAACTTCTCATTACCAAAGAAAACGATAGTGGCTAAAAGCAATGGCATCTTCACCCAACTACCATATAAATAGGTGGAACTTCCTGTCAGTGATTAGGACATCGGACAGATTCCATTTCTTGCAAGTGAGAAAAACAGCCTGAGCTGGGCTCCCTCTGCTGCTTGCCTTGTCTCTCACTCATCTTTCCTTTCCATGGAATGATCTGACATTTCCTTAGTGTGAGAGAGAATGTTAAAGGCTGGGTAATTCACAGAAAAGAAAACCAGCAGTGTTCAAGGACAACAATAGTGGCAATGAATTTGAGGTCCATTCTGAGAAAATTTGCCTTTCCCTGTCAGTTTCATTATATTACAAATGAGATGTAAAACAAACAAACAAACAAATACTCACAAATATATCAAAATAAGAAGAGTAGTAGTGATACTGTACCACTTCCTTTTCTAACATGTTCTCAATGCCTCTGTTCACTTAGGAAGAAGACTTAGAAGTAAAAACAAGGAAAATTTACACGTGAAACTAAAACATGAGTAAGATTCCATATACACGTTCCTGATTATCTCCTCAGAACCCACAAATAGTTAAATACAGAGCAAAAGAACCCTATAATTTTAATAAAAAAGAGTTGAGTAGCACATCATATTTCCTTAGCTTTGAGTTTATTCATTCAACATATATAAATGAAAACCAACGTAGTTTATAATTGGTAGTTAACATTTGGCAAACTAAAAAATTACATTAAATATCATTTTTTCTATATAAGACAAAGTTGTCAATCTCACAAAGTTGTACTTTAAAGAACACAATTCACATTTATCCCCTGCCTCCCTCACTTTCTAATCTGTCTCCACAGTTTGAGGTTTCAGAAGGACCAAGGTCCCCTGATATCACAGCAAACATCCATGAGGACCGTTATCTGACACATGGAACCAAAGGGAAAATTTTTCTGAGTTTTTATTCTTTACTTTTTCCTAGTAGTTTAAAATTCTATGGTCTTATCAATTTAAATATGCAACTTAGTAAAAAAAAAGTCAGGAACAGTCCAGACCTACAACTATATGTGACAAAGTTATACTAAATGATGAACACGAAACTTGATATGATAAACTTTCTGTCCTTACCTGATACTACCAATGAGAATAAATTTTAAATGATCAAATTAAAAATTCTACAAATTAAGCTATAGAAGATAATATTTAAAAAAAAATCAAATAAAGAATAGCCAGACATGGTGGCACCAGATACAGTCCCAGCACTTGAGAGCTTGAGACAATTCTGAACACAATCCTATGACAAGTGCAGATGTTCTGAGAAAGTATAAAGCAAAGTACAGTTAACCAGAGAACTGGGTAAGAGGGGAAATAATTAGTGAGGAATAACTTTTCAAGGTTCCCTAATAGGTCAAGTTATAATGAAAGTTGTCACAAGGCAAGAGTGGTCTTAGCAGAGATATCTTTTCTGGATTTGTATTTGTGAGGCCAGTGAAACAAACTATAAATCCTGCTCTGTGCTTTATAATCTCTGATGGAGGTTTAGAGTTCTGAGTACTTAGCACAGATTACCAATAGACCTGCTTGTCTACAGACCTGCACAAATGAATAGAATTGAAAAGATGGGAGCAAGGAGAAATCATTATAAAAGCCAACCAACCACCTCATCCCTGTGTCTCTGCAACTAAGAAAATTTATAAATACTCAGAATATTAAAAGAATGATTATTGCAAGTGGGCCATGGTAAAGAAAGTTCTCTACCACATAGAGACCTACCTCCCTTCTGTTTCTGAGAGAGCAGCATGAATAAAACTCCCTATGTAGGTTTTCCGAGAGATAAAGCTTTTCTCTGATACCTATGTATTTTAAAAGAATCGAATTCAGCTGGATGTGGTGGCGCATGCCTTAATACCAGAGGCCCGGGAGGCAGAGGAAGGAGGATCGCAAGTTCAAGACCAGAGGCAGTCTGCATAACTTAGCGAGACCCTGTCTCAAAAAGTAAAAAAGTGGGCTGAGGGTGCAGCTCAGTTGTCCAGCACTTGCAGAGCATGCAAGCGCGAGGCCCTGCGTTCAACCCCCAGTAAGGTAAAATAAAAAATAAAATAAAAAAAAAAAGAATCCAATTTTGTGTTGCCTTAAGTGGAAGTACTTAGAATTTATATCTATAACTTTAACTTGCACACTAAATCCTTATTTCACAATCTTTTTCGAGATCAGTATCTCAGTAGACTATAGTTTCAAACAAAATCCCTTCCTAATCAATTTCTATCTGGTTAAAATTAAGCATCCTTCATCCAAACATCTGAAATATGAAATTGTTCAAAAATCAAATAAGGAAGAGACAGGCATAGTGACACTACCTGTAATCCCAGTGCTTGGACTGACTGTGAATTCAAACTAGCCTTGACTACATAGTGAAACCCTTCTCAAAAAAAAAAAAAAAAAAAAAAAAAAAAAAAAAGGACGAGGACTGGGCTGAACCCCAGTCCTCTCAGGAAGAGTCCAGGGCTCACTCAGAAGTTGGCAGGCTCTCTGTGTAACTGTGAGGGTTGTGGGTAAGCCTGGGTCAGAGGAAATATGATATGACATCTAGCAACATTTAAATTGAATTTTTACATAACATATTAAGTTATGTTTCAGGCTGAGCTCCTTGTGTTTGATACAGTAGTCAGCTGCTGTTAGAGTTGGAAATTGGAATCAGATGCCCAGGACTGTGCACACACTGCATGGTTGTCCCTCCTCTGACATTGCTCTGAAGAGAGGACCAGAGGTCATTAGTGGCCCTAACATTCTACCAAGTGTTTATGTTTTTCTAGCTACTGGAGTTACAAGTGCTGGAGCCTTCCAGGTTTCCTTTGCTCAGTGTAGAGTGAGGCACCAGCCATGTGTCCATGACCCATTGGCAGACGATGTGGGCAACAGTAACATGCTTCAGGAGCACAGAGATATGGAGGCCCTTAGCTCTTCCGGGTAATAGGAGTTGCACCTCTGGAGGGACAAAATAAGTTCATGTTAAATCACAGAAAGGCATAACTGAGGATAGTAAAATCAGAAAATATGGGTTTGGGGGGTTGGACAGAAAAGGGTTGTTCAGCAATATGAGCAAATTTCCTCACCTTCATGCTCCCTGAACGTGGTGCACAGTGGGTGTCCAGGACCATGGGCTCAATCTTTTCTGGTCCCATAAGGATTTAAAACTATTTCTGACATCATTGCTTTAGGGATTTAGATTCTGACTTCATGGCCCACTGGAATCATACACCTTCCGTTTGGTCTGTGCTCAGACAGCCAGCTTCTGAGTGAGCTCTGGATCTTCTTGAGAGGGCTGGGGTTCAGCCCAGCAGTCTGGGGAACACTGTTTCTCAGGTTAAATTAATAACCTGATGTCTGATTTAGGCCTTGTCTGTGCTCATGGTGAACATGCAACTCCCCTCCTGAGGCAGGAGATTGTCACTGAGACATCACCATTGGGTTCCAGAGGCCCTGTTCCAGGGCCAGACCCTAGGCAGTCTCTTTGCCCCTCCTCTACTGGGACAGGCTCTTCCCAGTTAGAACCTGGCCTCCCAGTGAGACTCTCTGTCACACTGCTGAGGTTTGGCCAGCTGTAACCACAGCAGACATGGGATGAGACCTGCTCTAGTGTGCATTTTTCACACAATCTGGCAGCATGACCACTACACAAAGTTAAGTTTTTCTAGAATGGCAGAACTACTGATGAAGGAAAGTAACAGTCAGGCCACCTGTCTATGAAGCAG